>JAAAKG020137915.1:0-12782 GCA_010014905.2 Druon quercuslanigerum
TAAAGCCTGAGGTTGAAATTTAAACATAAAAGTAGTGTTTTTTGTTATTTTCGAGAAAAATGTTTTCACAGGAACTCTAGTAATAAGCAAATGAAGATTTTATTTTTTAATCAAAATCTGCTGAATTTAAACAAAAAATACGAATTTTTAAGAAAAATAGTTGAATCTTCTACCAATATACTTACTTTTCAAACAGAAAAGTTGTACTTTTAACCAAAAAAAGATACATTTTCCAACTAAAAAGTCTAATTTACAACCTAGACAGATTTTTATATTAATAAAGAAAAAAATTTTCCTCCAAAATGTTTAATTTTCAACTAAATAGTTCACTTTCATTTAAAAAGTTTAATTCTTTAAAATTTCATAAAAACACCTTATGTTTTAAAATTTCCGAAATAGCCATTTTTTGAATTTTTATTTTCCTTCGACAATTTTAATTTTTCGGGAAGTTTCTGCTGCCATAATTATTTTTTTTTGTAATTGCAGGAGAATTGAAATGGAATAGAGAGTTTAGTCAAATATTAGAATTGAAATTAACATTAAAATAGAATTGAATTTTAAAATTTAAAGTTAGAATAATAATTGTATTTTTAAATCAACAGGGAGTTTAAAATTTAAAAAATAAATAAATTAAAAATATAGTCAGAATTCAGATTGGAAAGAAATAGAACTTTGAATTGAAAACAAAATCAAAATTTTTAAATTAAATGTGTTGAATTATAAAATTGTAAATTAGAATAATAATTTTGTTTTTTGAAGTCATTAAGATGGGAAATTGGATCAGAATCGACAGTGAACGGAAATTTATTTTTAATTTAGGTTCGAATTGTGAAAAGAAAATTAAAATTTTGAATTGACAGAAAGGATGATAATTTAAATTTTTATTTAAATAGATCACGGAATTAGAAATGAGTTTAAACTTGAAAAAATAATTGAAATTTTATTGGACTTGTGTTTGGACGAAATTCAAATTAAGTCTGAATTAAAAACGGAATTAAAATTTGGAATAGAATTATAAAATTAGAAGTTATAAAAATAATTTAATTTCTAAATTAACTAAGAGTTTTAAATTTGAAAATTAATTATAATTGGAAGTTTGATTAGGATTGAAATTGGAACGTAATTGAATTGAGGGAAAGGAATCCATGGCAATTAAAATGTGATTCATAAATAAATGAAAAATACCCAAATCGGAAGAATTACAGGAGAGTTGAAACGGAATTGAAATTTGAGTCAAATATATGAGAATTTAAATAAAAATTGAAGTATAATTGATATGAAAGTGAAATAGAATTGAATTGTAAAATTAGAAGATATAAAAATAATTTTATTTTTTAAATTAACAAGGAATTTGAAATTTGAAAAATAATTAAAATTGGAAAGTTGATTAGAATTGAGAGTAAAAGGAAGTCAATGTTTGATTGGAAAGCGGAATATAATTTTTAATTAAAAGAAAAGAATCTATGGGAATTTAAGTTGGAATTCCATATAATTGAAAAATACCAATATTGGAAGAATTGCAGGAGAATTAAAATTAAAATTGAAATAGGTAACGGAATTAGAAATCAGAGGAAACCAATAAATGTATATTTACATTTAAAACGAATTCAAATATAATTAATATATAATTGAATTGCACTTTTTTAATTAGAAATTAGAATAAGATTTTTTTCTTCTAAATTAACAGGGTTTTTAAACTCTGAAAAATAACGAAAATTTTTACTTTCATTAGAATTGAATTTGAAACCAAAATTTCAATTAAAGTTTTGATTGAAAAAAAATTAAATTTAGAATTGAGAAGAATTTCGAGGAAATTAAAACTGGAATTATATATTTAAAGAACGTTTAGTTAAATATATGAGAATTTAAATAAAAATTGAAAGAGAATTTGAAAGAAAATGAAATAGATTTGAATTTAAAAATAAGAAGTTATAATAAAAATTGTGTTTCTAAATTAGCAAGGCGTTTGAAATTTGAAAAATAATTCAAATCGGAAATTGGATTAGAATTGAGGATGGAACGAAATTATAAAAATTAAAATTAAAATTAAAAGAGAATTTAATAGAAATTGAAATAGAATTGAATGTTAAAATTGGAAGTTATGATAAAAATTTTAATCAAAAATTAGCAAGTCGTTTGAAATTTGAAAAATTTCAAAAGAAAAAAGAAAGAACTTTCAAAAAGAAATAAAAATAGAAAAATACCAATATCGGCAGAATTACAGGAGAATTGAAACGGGATTTAAAATGTAATCAAATATATGAGAATTAAAATTAAAGTGAAATAGAATTGATTTGTAAAATTAAAATTTATAAAAATAATTTGATTACTAAATTAACCAGGAGTTTGAAATTCGAAAAATATTCAAAATTGGATTATAAAATTTTGGAAATTAAAATTTTGAATTGCAGGAAAGGAATCCATGGGAATTAAAGTTATAGTTATAATTAAATAAAAAAAATAACATTATTGTAAGAATTACTGGAAAAATTAAATTGGAATTGAAAGTTCAGTCAAAGATATTAAAATATAATTAAATTTAAAAATTGGAATTTTTATTTATTAACAGGGAGTTTAAACTTGAAAAAATAACTCAAATTTTCTTAGAATTGTGTTCGGAACGAAATTCAAATTATGTCTGAATTAAAATTTGGAATTGATTTTTAAAATTAGAAGTTATAAAAATAATTTAATTTCTAAATTAACAAAGAGTTTTAAATTTGAAAAATAATTATAATTGAAAGTTTGATTAGAATTCAGATTGGAATGAAATTGAAATTGAAGTTTGAATGGAAGGAAAAGAAATTGAAATAGATTTGGATTTTAAAATGAGAAGTTATAGTAAAAATTTTAAGCAAAAATTAGCAAGGCGTTTGAAATTTGAAAAATAATTCAAATTGTAAATATATATGGTATGTATATTTAAATGGAAAATGAATTTAAATATAATTAAAAAAGACAGAAATAAAAATAGAAAAATACCAATATCAAAAGAATTACAGGAGAATTGAAACGGGATTGAAAATGTAATCAAATATATAATTTAAATCAAAGTGAAATAGAATTGATTTGTAAAATCAGAATTTATAAAAACAATTTTATTACTAAATTAACGAGGAGTTTGAAATTCGAAAAATATTTGAAATTGGATTAGAATTGACATTGGAAAGAAATTTCGGTTTGAATGGAAAACGGAATATAAAATTTTAAATTGCAGGAAAGGAATCCATGGGATTTGAAGTTGGAGTTATAATTAAATTTAAAAAATAGCATTATTGTAAGAATTACAGAAAAAATTAAATTGGAATTGAAAATTTAGTCAAAGATATCAAAATAAAAATTGAAATAAATTACGGAATTAGAAATCAGAGGAAAGCAGTATTAATTGAAATTGAAAAATAAATTGAAATAGAATTGAATTTTGAAATTAGAAATTATAATAATATATTTATTTCTAAATTAACATGGATGGTAAACATGCAAAAAATAATGAAAACTATCAATTTAATCGGAATTGAGTTTGAAACAAAAATTGAAATTGTCGAGGTGGAATTGAAGTAGGAAATGAAAATGGAATAAATAATATTGAGATTGTAGATGGCAGATTGGTGGTTCTTAACTCGTTGTGGGGGAAAAACTAATCGAAAGCTGGTGTGCTTTGTTTTGGACTGTTAATAATGATTATATTTAACAATACGTGTTTCAGCGCTAAGTGGATTGGCGAATTCGTCAGCAGGTATGTCGCTATGTACGTGTCGCATTGCCTGGTACAGTATTAACCATTACTAAATTAGTTTCGAACCTAATTCTCGCCGACTTCTAACTTTAACGACGATCTCACCATTGAGCTTTCGCCCCTCGAATCTCCTTCCGCGACTTCACCTTCCTCGCAAATCCAATTTAACAAGGGAGTTCCTCCCCTTCCTCCCCTTCCTTCCTTCCTTCCTTCCAGCCTTCCAATTATCTCCCAATCGCGAGTAACTAAGTTGCAATAATAATTTATTAATAATAATTGGAAGCTAGCAAAATTTCAGAATTTTCGACATTCGTATATTTGCGCGATTTTACAATTTTTGAAATCGATAGTCCTTTCCATTTTGAGATTTTAATGTGGTGGATTAAAATATTAGAATTTTCAAATCTCAGAATTGAAGGTCCGTAGTTTTCAGTTTTCTGAACCTACGAAGAGAAATTAAAATTTTTTCACTTGAAAGATTGTAAAATTAAATCCTTGGAATGAAAAAATGATAAAATTTTGAATTACTGTATTTAATTACAGAATTGAAAGTATTTCATTATCAATTGTAATTTTCCCGAGTTTTATTTTTACCTTTTTTGAAACTCTTTAAATTTTCAAAGTTTCCTTACATTTCTTATCTTTTTTTAATTCTGTTATCATACCGTTTATAATGCTTAATTCGAAAATCTTTTATTTAACCCAGTTTTCTATTTTTAGAGTTTTATTTTGTACATTTTTAATTTAAAGAATTTTAAAATGAATTGGAAGACTTAAAAAATTAAAAATTAAAAGCGTTTGAAATGGAAAATTTTTCTTAACAAACATTTTTCCTTAATCAACTGTAAATATAAATTAATAAAATATATTGAAATTGAATTGTACTCAAAGTATCAAAAAGTGAAAAATAATTATCGCAGAATTTTTTAAAAATAATTTAAACTGAATTGTTGGAAATAGAAAGCCTTGAATCTTCGAAATTTTAAAGCGCTTTTACACTTCAAACGTAACGATTGAAATTGTTTTATTTAAAAAAAAAAGATTAATTTGTAAATTAACTTGTTGAATTTTGATAACAATTGAAAACTTATTATTTGTAGAACAATTCGAGTAATTTTTTTAGAGTTTTATGAATTATGAAGGGCTTCAAAATAATAAAAATTATTTTCTTAAGATTTCTAGGAAAGTTTAAAATGACTTTTTATTTGGAAGAGATAATTATTAAAGAGAATGGCCTCATTTACAACATAATTAAATTTTCGTATGTTTTGAACAATTGTAAGAATTTTGCAGGGGTTCAGGAGAATACAAACATTCACTTAAGATTGCTAGAAAAATTTTAAAATTATTATTTTTTTATTATTTGAAATTCAAATAATTTTAAAAGATATTTAGAAGTTTTGAAACCCTTTTAATAATAATTTTAAATTTGTAAACATTTGAAACATCATGGTTCATTTTTCAAGAGTTCGAAATAAAATGTTGAAGCTTTTTAAGGATGTTTAAACTATCTAAAATTAAAATAATTCAACTTCTGATGTAAAAATTGTTTAGTTCAAAATTTTTTTAATGTATCAAGTTTTAATTTTTCTAGCTTAAAATTGGTTAAAACATTTAATTGACCTTGATAAATGTTTAAATTTTTTACGAACCGGAAATGACAGGGAATTTTTTTCTTCGCTTAAAAAGGTCACTCTGAGTTGTGAGATTTTTAATTGCTGAAATTTAAATTTCAAATTGAATTATTGGAATTCATTTTTGAGATGTTGGAAATATATACGAAATTTTTACATATTAAGTCTAATAAGTGAAATTATTAAATTATCAAGTCTGAAAAGTCTTAGAATTGATATTCTGGAAAGTTTAAGTGAAGAATTGAAATTCTGCTAAGTCTAATAGATATTTAATAAATTAAAATGTATTTTTAAATATTAATAATTATAATTGGAAATTAATTGATTTTAAGATTGATAACAATTATTAATTAATGGAAAGGCAATAATAAATAAGAATAGACAATTTATTTAATTGTAAGTTTATACGAAGAATAAAAATTTTTTAAACAAAATTAAATGTAACTGAAATTATATTAAAGTAACTGAAATGAGTCAGATAAGGGAAATTGAATTTTTAATTTTACTTTCAATACATGCAATAAAAACTGAGAATTGGACTTGAAATTGAACATTTTTGTTAAATTAGTGAAAATTAAAGTTGAATTGAAATAACAGTTAACTTCCAATTAAAATCGCGAATCAAAAAAAGGAATGTAAAATTAAGAAGTTTTTGATAGTGGTTCAAAATTTAAAAAATAAAAATTGAAATGAAATTGGAACCGAATTGAACTTGGAATTGAATATTTTAAATTAATACAAAATAATAATAAAACTTAAATTGGAAAATTATATAAAAATAATAAGGAACAGGAATTGAAAGGAAATTGAGTTTTGGAAAAATATTAAATGCCTTCCAGTTATTAATAAAAATATTATTATTGCCTCCATTTAGGCATTTTCCCTGATTAATTCCGAGGAGAAAAATTAAAAATTAACAATTCCTATTTTCTTTTCCTAATTGGTAATAGCTGCCCTTTTGGGAAAAACTGCAAGTACAGGTGAGATTAATTAAATTGGTCGATTTTATGTATTGCGCAAAGAGTGCTTTTAAGCGTTACGATACCTTTTTTTCATTTGTTATTATTTATGTATTTTTTATATTTATTTTTCCTTCTCCCAATCCTCAAATATTTTATTCGGCTCAAATATTTTATTCTCCCACTAGCTATAAATGTTTATTGTTAATTTAACATTGTACTAATTTTTGTCGTCAATTTTAATTTTATTATCTTGCATTTTATTGTCCTACATTTTATTATTATTATTTCGCTGGGCTGATTGTAGTACTATATATATTTATCTGTGGCAAAAAGCATGAAAGTTGTTGCTTTTATTTGCATTTTTGTATAATTATAATTGAACATTATTATTATTGGCAATAATTAACCGAAAGTGTTGTTCAAATTGATCATTGTTGGGTATTTATTAATTTATTCACGTTTTTTTGTTATCGTTTGTACTGAAAATGCTCATTTTTTTAAATACGTGCTTAAAAAAGGTTTTTTAAAATATATAATATACTTGAATTTTTGTTTAAAAAATAAAAAATTTCTGATTTAAAGCACTAACGTAAACTAAAGTTTTTCTAAATTGTGTGTTTAATTTTTGAAGTCAGTTGATTTTGGTTTCTGATAACCGATTTCCGATGAAAAGTGCTAAAGTGACCTTAATTTGTTCAAAAATATTAAATCGTCTCTTAAATCTCTATCGATAAAAAAAAGCTTTAAAAAACTTGCAAGAGTTTTTAAATGTTTTAACTTGTTAAAAATGTTTAAAAATTAAAATACTAATTTCTGACCAAAAAAATACTAATACAATGCAAAATTGATCAAGTTCTTAATTTTTTTGGATATTTTAATGTTCTTGATATATATGAATTTTTTATTAAAAACACAAATTTTCGATGAAAAAAAAACTAAAAAAAAAATTTCAAAAAAATTGCTTAGGATTGTAAATCTTCTTTTAACCTAACGATTTTTTATTTAAAAGGACCGATTTCCGAAGTAAAACTTTAATACCCAAAATTGTTAAAAATAGTAAATCTGGATAATAATATCAAATTTTTGTAGAAAACATAATCTAAAATTGTTTAAAAAACTATGAACCTTTAAATTCTAATAATTTTTGTTTAAAAATATAAATTTCGAATAAAATTTCAAAACCGCTCAAGAGTATTTTAAAAGCACCAATATTTCCTTAAATGTTTTCTATGATTTTTCTAATCAGAAGGTATTTTCGTCGACATTTTTGTAATAAAAAGCCAATCAAATTTGTAACAATAATGATTTCGAGATTTTCGATAATTTAGTTCCACCGCTTTTTCTACATATAGGCTTAATAATTCTCGTGATATTAAATTGTGGATGCATTTAAAATGAAAATTTTAATTTTTGTCAATTATTTGTTATTGAATTGTTGAATAAAAATTTTGTAGGGTCAACTGGAGGCAGTTTAAGTCCTGTGACGTCCCTAGCGCTCAATTCCTTAACCGGAACACCTTTGAATGGACTTCAGGACACAATTAGCAATGCATACTCGAGTTTACAGCAATACGCAGGTAAGATTTTAAAAATTAAAAATATAAAATTTAATATTTGTCTTCAATCTAAGAAATATTTTGTTTAACCAATTTTAAATTGTGGCTAAGTTGTAATCTGGTGAAAAAACATTCGTTATATCCAGGCCTCGGACTCGCTACATTATTGAAATTTGATCATTTTTTTTAGCAGTTACATTATTTGGCTACTATTTTGAAAAAATGACACTAAAGACACTATTTTCTCATAAATTGGCTAACTTTTCAATTAAATATTTAAATTTACAACCAAAAAGATTAAAATCTCAACAAATTACGTAAATTTTTCAGAAAAAAAGTTGAATTTTTAACCTGAAAATACTCATTGTCGATAAAAAAATGTAATATTTGATATGTGAAACAAAAAAGATGTAAATTTTAAATAAAAAACAGTTTAATATTACCAAAAAAGGTCGAGTTTGCAATCAAATATTTGAATCATCAACTAAAACAGATTTATTTTGTATCAAATAAATTAATTTAAGACAAACAGGTTTAAGTTTTTATAAAAAAATGAAGGTTTAAAAAAAAAATCATGAGTTTTCAACCAAACTGTTGAATTTAAAATTTTAAAAATACGTTTTTTTTACAAGACTGTTGAATTTTCAACCTGAAGAGACAAATTATCTAGAAGAAAGTTTCATTTTCAACCTTTTAATACTAAAATTTAACAAAAAATGTAATAGTTGATATTTAAATCAAAAAAGATTTTAATTTTAAATGATTAAAAAAAAGTTATGTATAGCCAAAAAAGACGAATGCTTAATAAAATACTTGAATCTTGAATTAAAAATGATTATTTTTGAATAATAAAGTTGAACTTTTAATAACGACAAATTTATTTTATATAAAAAAACTAAAACTTCAACTAAAAATCGAAACAAACCACTTTTAATAAAGTACTTACATTTTTAACTAATTAGTTGAATTTTCTACCAAAAGGACATTTTTTCAATAAATTACATGAATGATGTTAGTCGAAATTTATTTAAATTATTTTTTAGTTTATACATATTTTTTTAACTTGTCCGTAATTGGCTGAATTTTTAAATTAAATAAAATTGTGTTTTAATCAATAATAGTGTATTTTTATTTTGATTGGGGATTATTAATTTTTTATTTTAAAAAATTAGTTTTTTTTAAAGTTTAAGTTTATACAAAATATTGAATTTTTTAGTAAATTTTAGAATTTCCAAGGTAAAAAGACGAATTTTTAATGAAACAGAAGAATTTTCAACCCAAGAAGATGAATTTTCAACAAGAAAATTAATTTACACCCAATCAGTTAAATTTTCAACCAAATAGTTGAATTTTTAGATTGAAAAATAATTTTAAAAAAAGAGTTTTCAACTCAAATTATAAATTGTTAACTAAAAAAAATGAACTGTTAATAAAGTAGTTCAACTTTCAACCCAGTAGTTGATTTTTCAATTAAAAAGATGAATTTTCAACGAAAAATGTAATATTTGGTATTTACACAATAACCTTTTTTATTTAAAATGTAAAACATTTAAATTTAATCAACAAAGACGTATTTTGAACAAAAAAACTTAAATCTTCAACTAAGACAGATTAATTTTCAACCAAAAAGTTGCATTTTTAAGCAATAAAAATTGATTTTTTGCACAAAAAAAAAATTTTTAACAAAGCATTTCATCATTTTCAACTTAATTTTGAACCAAATAATAAAGTTTTTAAATAAATAGGAATTTTGATATTTTATAGACTAAAGAATAAAATTTCAAATAAACATTGAAGTACATTTTTAATACTTGAAGTATTTGATGTCACTATTTTTTTTAATTTTGTGACACTATTTACATTATTTTCGATTTTTAAAGTGAGTTTGAGGCCTGTATATCTCAAAAATAGAAAGAAAAATGTAGAATTTGAAATATTTTTACTTTGTCGCATTTAAACTTAATTTTTCTGTGGGCGTAACAAGTGTATAACAATTAACTCTGCGCCTTAAAGCTCTCATTGGAAAGACGACAGTGACTGTGGAAAAGAAAGAGTTGCATAGTGAGTAAAGCGAATTACAATTTTCGTCGATTTGATTTTTTTAAATGAAAAAATTGATTATTTAATTTATTTTTTTGTTTTCTCAAAGCATGTAATTGTGTTATATTAGATTTTATACTTTTTTGAGGTCGTTTAGGTCGCTTTTCTAGGTCGAGAAAATTTTGTTGCTTTGTATTATTACCGAATTCCAATTTTTGCGACTGCTCTGATCGTTTTTAATTGAAATACTATAATTTATTATTATAAATCCCCTAATTTTCAAGCCTTATTTAAATTAGAATTTAAATTCTAAGAATTTAAGTTCTGGATATTTTAAGAATAATGATTAAATTTCTACAAATTTCAAGTTTGAATATTAGTAATTTTTTAGTTTTCATTCTGGTTTTAATAAATGGGAATTTAAAAATGGAATTTTCATTCATGCGCCTCAAATTTTCAATTTCGATGTAAAAACAATCTTGTAATTTTTCGAAATCTGTTAGGATTAAAAAAATTTAAGAAGACTTTTTAAATTTCATTTAATTTTTAATATCTTTAAAAAGTTTCAAAGGCTTTTTAAAGATTTCAAACGATTTAAAATACTTCAAAGGATATGAAATGTGTTAGGGTATTTAAACAAAATTGAAAGGAATTTTTAACAGCTTTAAAAAATTTCGAAGGATTTTAAAAGATTTCAAAAGGATTTAAAATATTTGAGGGTATTTAAAAAAAATTACAAGAAATTTTTACTAGATTCAAATAATTTGAAGGTTAATGGTATTTTTTTGAATTCCAAGTAATTTTCAAGAGCTTTAAAAGTCTCCAGAATTTTCAAAGTATTTGATATATTTTAGGGTATTTAAAAATATTCCAAGGAATATTGAAATAGCTTTCAATAATTTGAAGTGATTCCGAAGAATTTTAAACATGAAAGAGCATTAATTTAAATTCCATGGAATTTTATCGAGCTTTAAAAAGTTTCAAGAGATTTCAAAAATATGAAATATTTTAGGCCATTTTAAAAGATTCCATAAAGTTTTCAACTGATTACAATAATTTGAAGGATTTAAAATGATTTTAAGGATTACAGGATAATTTTTAAAGTTTCAAGAAATTTTCAAGAATTTTAAAAATCTCAAAGACTTTCAAATGATTTGAAAGAATTTGATATATTCTAGGGCATTTTAAGAAAATTTAGAGAAATATTTAATATATTTCAATCATTTTAAAGGATTCCAAAGGCTTTTAAATATTAAAGGGTATTTTTTTAATTCCATGGAATTTTCTAGTGCTTTAAAAAGATTAAAAGCTTTAGAAAAGAGGAATTTAAATTTTTTTTAAAGTATTTGATGTATTATAGGGCATTTTAAAAGATTGCAATTAATTTTTAATAGATTTTTTAATTTTAAAGGATTTCGAAGCATTTTAAATATTAAAGTGGTATTTTTTAAATTCCAAAGAATATTCAAAAGTTGAAAAAAGTTTTAAGAGATTTCAAAAGATTTCAAAGGATATAGAATGTTTTAGAGCATTTCAAACTTAAATTATTCGAAATATTTCAGGGTATTTTAGAAAAATTTAAATATTTAAACCATTGAAGGGAACTATAAGGTTTTATAAAATTGTTAAACATTTTAAGATTTCCAAGGGTTTTAAAGATGTGAAGAGATATTTGCGATTCATTTGTATTCATCTGGAATTCAACCAGAATTTTTATTAATTTATTCTGAATGAACTTTTTTTTTAAATCTCTTAATATTTTGATTTTGTTTGAATTCTTTTACAATCTCTAATGTTAATGGCTTTTATGAATTTAAAAAAAATTGGTTTATTCATCGTTAATTCATAGGTATTTCATTAAATTATTGTGAATTTCTTTCAGTATTTTAAGCTCATTTTAATCTTACAAAATTCAATTATTTGTTATTATACTTTTTTTCCAATTAATTTTATTTTACTTGAATTCTGTTGAACTTAACTTAAATTAGTTTGAAATTCTTAAAATAAACACTAGTTTTGCAAAATTTAATATAAAGCAAATAAAAAAAATGAATTTTTATTTAAATAGTTATAAATTTTAACCAGAAAGATGAATTTTCAAAAAAAAAACTTTTAAATGTAAAAAAATACATTTTTCTGTTAAAATTATTTTTTAAATGATAACTTAACTATTCAATTTTTTGTTAGAAATGTGTCTTTTTTTAGTGGAAAATTCAACTGTTTGGTTGAAAATTAATGTATGTTGTGGAAAAATATTTTTTTTTTCGTTGGGTATTTATTGGGTATTTATATCTTTCTCATTTTCCTTAAGTGCCTATAAATTCGTTTTAATTTAACTGAAATCAATTGAATTTTTGAGGATATTATACACTTTTTCCAATCAATTTGATTTAACTTGAATTCTGTTAAACTTAAATTAAATTGGTTTGAAATTGTTAAAATGTAAACTAGTTTTTTGGTCACTTTATTCGTTTTTTTAAAAAGTAAATTAGACTGAGGCAGTCCTTAGACCTTAGAATTTTGGTCTTTGAATACTAATTGTCAGAGTAATTGAAAAATTAGTCAGGGAAAAATGACGGAAATGTCAAGAGATTTTGAGAACGAGGTTTTTCGGCTATACTTTAGTAGAATTTATAAAAGAAAATTTGAATTTAAATTGGATTAAGTTTTGAAGAGCAGTTTCAAAAACTGGGTAATTTTTCTAGCAGCATGTGATAGTGGTGCACATATATATGCTAAAGTAGAGTACAAGCTAACAAGAGTGGCGAATGAGGGGTAGGAGGAGGAGGAGGAGGAGGAGGAGGAGGAGGAGGAGGAGGAGGAGGAGGAGGAGGAGGAGGAGGAGGAGGAGGAG
>JAAAKG020137916.1:0-12782 GCA_010014905.2 Druon quercuslanigerum
GTTGACAATAAAAATTAACATCTAAAATGAATAATAAAAAATAATTTAAAAAAAGTAAAATTTTGAATAAAAAATTTGAATATTTAAAAAAATCAATTTCTGACAAAGGTAGTTCATCTTTTAACCCAATAGTAAAATTTGAACTAAAAAATATGTTCTACACCAAAAATTTAATATTTAAATTTGCAGTTAAAAAATAAATTTTTAACCAAACAGTTGATTTATCAACCAAAAAGATGAATTTCTAACATACAAAATTATTTT
The DNA here is from genome assembly GCA_010014905.2 of Druon quercuslanigerum. Classification (NCBI taxonomy): domain Eukaryota; kingdom Metazoa; phylum Arthropoda; class Insecta; order Hymenoptera; family Cynipidae; genus Druon; species Druon quercuslanigerum. The sequence goes on from JAAAKG020137916.1 coordinate 265, forward strand.
TTATTAGAAAAGACGAATTTTCACAAAAGAAACACATTTTTACGGAAAAATGGTTTTTTCAATGTAAAAAATTATTTAAAAAAATCAATTTTTAGATTAAAAAATGATCTTCGAATAAGAAACCTAACTTTTAACAAAAAAGTAAAATTTTGAATAAAAAAATGTGAATACAAAAAAAAATGAATTTCTGACAAAGGTAGTTCATCTTTTAACCAAATTGTAAAAATGTTAACTGAAAAACATGTTCTAGGCCAAACATTAATTAGTTAAATTTGCAGTTAAAAAATTAATTTTGAAAAAGATTTTGATTTTTTAAGCCAAAAAACTGAATTACCTATAAAACAAGTCGAATTTAAAATTTAAAAATATTATTTTTTAACAAAAAAGTGAACTTTCTGCCAAGAAGATAAATTTTCTACAAAAAATATGAATTTCCAACTAAAAAATGTTGATTTTCTGCTTAAAAAAATCATTATTTACTAGCAGAATTGTTATAGAGAAAAAATTAATATTTAACAACAACAAAAAATTTCCAGGCAGAATAATTAAATGTTCAAATAAATATTTTCATCTTTAACCTATAAGATTAATTTTTTGTTCACGTCGTATAATTTAAAAAAAAACGAATAGAATAAAAACTTTAAAAAAAAGCACATTGATGTGAAGAAATCGAATTAAAAAAAAAACTGTATAAATTTTCATTTAAAGATATAAATCTTCAACTAAAATGATAAATCTTTGACAAAAAAGTTGAATTTTTGACAAAAATTTTATTTTCAACTATTTGAATTAAACAAAAAAATCGATTTTTTAACAAAATGGTTAATTTATCATAGCAACTATATCGATTTTCAATAGTAAATTTTTATCAAAATAGTAAAATTTCCAAGTAAAATAGATATTTTTAAACTAAAAAAAAGTCGTCAAATTTTCTAGTTCAAGAAAATAATTTTCAAACAAAATTTTTTTCAGCTATTTGAATGGAAGTAAGAACGAATAATTTTTAATTTAATTAAAAAAAGGATTTTTCCCCTACAAAGATAAATTTTTTATCAAAAAACGAATTTTAAAAAACATTGCATAAATTCACAAATAAATATTTGAATTTTTATCTAAGAAAATTTGTTTGACCAAAAATGCAATAGTTAAATTTTTAGTTTTAAAATTACTTAAAAAAAATAAATTTTCAATCCTCAATGGATTGAAAATTCATTTAAGTAAACGAAGAAAAAGTGAATTAAATTTTTTTAAAGAAAATAGTTGAATTCTCAATCGACTGGATGAATTTACAAAATTTAAAATGAAATGGTTGAATTTTCAACTAGAATATATATTTTTTACACCAAAAAAGAATCTCCTAATTTTTGAGTTCTAAAAGATAATTTTGAAAATGGTACCAGTTGTATGGAAGTAAAAAAGACTAAATTCTAACCCAATAGTTGATTTTTCTAAATATAAAAAAGAATAAAAAAAAAAATAAAAAATAAAATTTTTAGAATAAAAAATGATCTTTGGATAAAAAACTAACTTTTAACAAAAAAGTGAAATTTGTAATAAAAATTTTACTAATAGTCAAATTTGCAGTTAAAAAATTACTTTTGAAAAAAATTTAATCTCAAACAATTGAATTCAATCAAAAGAGACAAATTTTTAAAAACAAAAAATTAATTTTGAAAAAGAGTTAAATTTTAAATATAAATATATTATTTTTCAACAAAAAAGTGTCATTAAATAAAAATAAGTCATTATTTACTGGCAGAATTTTTATAGAGACAAAATTAATATTTAATAAAAAAAAATTTCCAGGCAGAATAATTAAATGTTCAAATAAATATTTGAATGTTTAACCTAAAATATTAGTTTTCTGTTCACGACGTATAATTTAAAAAAAAATGAATAAAATAAAAAGTAATTATCATTACTTAAATTTAAATTCAAAATATCCAGATTATAAATTTTGTTTTTCCTTGATATAGGAGAAACAATCAATTATTTGCCACAGTTTCGGTGGTGCAATTGGTCAACGATCCACTCATGTTTAGTAGCGTTCCCGGTTCAAATCCGGGCTGAGGCAGATTTTTTCTCGTATTTTTTTTTAAATAATAGACTTTCAGCCGACGTTATTTAATATTTATTATAAACAAATTGATTACTAATTACACTTTTCAGTAATGTATAATATATGATTAATAATTAATTTCCCCTTTTTCTCTTTTTTTTGTTTAAATGCGAAATAAATTGGTAGAAGCTAATAAGAAAATTTAACTATTTTGGTTGAATAGTTTAGCATTATTTTTTAAGATTAAAATTAATCTCTTTTATTTAAACATTACACTATCTTGTTGAAAAATTATTTATTATCTAAAAATACAACTATTCTGTTGAAAATTCATCGTTTTAACTTAAAAAATTGTTGAAAACTAAACTCATTTTTTGCGAGCTTTAAATATTTATTTAAAAAAAATTTTAATTAAAAAATCATATTTCCTGGTAAATAATTAAATTGTTTTTACGCAATTCGCCTTTTTAGCTTCCAAATACAAATTTGTTTTGAAAATTAATGCATTGTTTATGAAAAATTATCTTTCTTATAAAACATTCTTCTTGGTAAACAATTCCTATTTTTCGTTAAAAAATCTAAATATTTTATTTTTGTTTAAAATTTTCTATTCGTTTCGAAACTAACTTAAATATTTTGTTTGAAATTCTTTTCGTAGACAATTCATCTTTCTTTTTCAATATGAACTTTTTTTATTAAAAATTCAACTTTTCGGGTTTGAAATGCAAATTTTGAAAATTCATCTCTTTGGTGAAAAATTTGGCTATTTTGTTAAAATTCGTTTTTTTAAATTAAACTTTTTTGTTAAAAAAGAAACTGTTTCGGTAAAAGATTAAACTTTTCAGAAAAAATAATATGTAAAAAATTAATATGTAGGGAAAAAATCCATTTTTTTCATTTAATTAAAAATTATTCGTTATTTGTTCCATTCAAATAACTAAAAAAAATTTTTTTTTGAAATTGTTTTAAATGTATTGTTGAAAATCCATCTAGTTGCTATGATAAATTAAACATTTTGTTAAAAAATCGATTTCTTTGTTTAATTAAATTAGTTAAAAATAAAATTCTTGTTGAAAATTCAACTATTTGTTGAAGATTCATCATTTTAGTTAAAAATTCATATGTTTGATTGAAAATTTATCCAGTTTGTTAAAACTTGTTTTTTTCATATTAATATGCTTTTTTGTTAAAAATTTTTATTTTATTATTTTTTTTTAAATTATACGACTTTAACAGAAAATTAATCTTTTAGGTTAAACATTAAACTATTTATATGAACATTTAATTATTCTGTCTGCAAATTTTGTTGTTGTTGTTTAAACATTAATTTTCTCTCTATAAAAATTCTGCTAGTAAATAATAATTTTTTCAAATCAAAAATCAAAATTTTTTATTTGAAAATTCATGTTTTTTATTCAAAATTCATCTTTTTGGCACAAAGTTCACTTTTTTTTTTGAAAAATAATATTTTTGAATTTAAAATTTCACTGTTTTATAAGTAATTTAGTTTTTTTTGCTTTAAAAATCAAAATATTTTTCATATTTAATTTTTTAACTGCAAATTTAACTATACATTTTTAGGCCTAGAACATATTTTTTAGTTGAAAATTTTACTATTTGGTTTAAATTTTATTTCATCAGAAATTTATTTTTTTAAATATTCACATCTTTTATTTAAAATTTGACTTTTTTGTTAAAAGTTAGTTTCGTTATTCGAAAATCATTTTTCAAACTAAAAATTTATTTTTAAAATTTAAAAAATTTTTTTTTTATATTTAGAAAAATCAACTATTCCGTAAAAATGTGTTTTGTGAAAATTCGTCTTCTCTATAAAAAAATAATTTTGTATGTTAGAAATTAATCTTTTTGGTTGACAAATCAACTATTTAGTTAAAATTTTATTTTTTAACTGCAAATTTAAATATTAAATTTTTGGTCTAGAACATATTTTTTAGTTCAAATTTTGCTATTGGGTTAAAAGATGAACTACCTTTGTCAGAAATTTATTTTTTTAAATATTCACATTTTTTATTCAAAATTATACATTTTTGTTAAAATTTAGGTTTTTTATTCGAAGATCATTTTTTAATCTAAAAATTAATTTTTTTATTTTTATTAAATTATTTTTTATATTTAGAAAAATGAACTATTCCGTAAAAACGTTTTTTTGTGAGAATTCGTCTTTTCTATTAAAAAATAATTTTGTATGTTAGAAATTAATCTTTTGGGTTGATAAATCATTTTTCTGTTAAGGATTCACCTACTGGGCTTAAAATTCATCTTTTTGTTTTAGGATTAAAAATTAAAGTTTATCATTGCTTAAATTTAGGTTCAAAAAATCAAAATTATAAATCTTGTTTTTCCTAAATATAGGAGAAACGATCAATTATCTGCTACAGCTTCGGTGGCGCAATTGGTCAACGCTCCACTCATATTTAGAGGCGTTCCCGGTTCAAATCCGGGCTGAGGCAGATTTTTTCTCGTATTTTTTTTTAAATAATAGACTTTAAGCCGACGTTATTTAATATTTATTATAAACAAATTGATTACTAATTACACTTTTCAGTAATGTAAAATATATGATTAATAATTAATTTCCCCCTTTTCTCTTTTTTTTTTGTGTAAATGCGAAATAAATTAGTAGAAGCTAATAAGAAAATTTAACTATTTTGGCTGAAATGTTTAGGATTATGTTTTAGGATAAAAATTTATTTCTTTTATTTAAACATTACACTATCTTGTTGAAAAATTAATTATTATGTACAAATACAACTATTCTGTAGAAAATTCATCGTTTTAACTTAAAAAATTCAATAATTAAGTAAAAAATAAATACCTTTAATTAAAAATGGACTTTTTTGTTGAAATTCACATTTAAAACTCATTTTCTGCAAGCTTTAAATATTTATTTAAAAAAAATTTTGGTTAAAAAATCATATTTCCTGGTAAATAATTTAATTGTTTTTACACAATTCGCCTTTTTAGCTTCCAAATACAAAATTTTTTTGAAAATTGATGCATTGTTTATGAAAATTTATCTTTCTTATAAAAATTCTTCTTGGTAAACAATTCCTATTTTTCGTTAAAAAATCTAAATATTTTATTTTTGTTTAAAATTTTCTATTCGTTTCGAAACTAACTTAAATATTTTGTTTGAAATTCTTTTCGTAGAAAATTCATCTTTCTTTTTCAATCTGGACTTTTTTTATTAAAAATTTAACTTCTCGGGTTTGAAATGCAAATTTTGAAAATTCATCTTTTTGATGGAAAATTTGGCTATTTTGTGAAAATTGGTTTCTTCAGATTAAACTTTTTTGTTAAAAATGAAACTGCTTCGGTAAAAGATTAAAGTTTTCAGAAAAAAATGAAACTATTTATTTTAATGGAAAATTGACCTTTTTCAAGTCTTTTTTAGTTAAAAATTAATTCCCACTTTTTAAAAATTCTTCTTTTTTCGTAAGAAAATAATTTTCTTGATTAAAAATTCATCCCTTCTGGTTTCAATTAAAATCTTTTTTGGTAAAATATTTATATATTTTCCGTTAAAAATTTAGCTCTTTGTTAAGAATAAAACAACTGATATATAAAATTATCTGTTTAATAAAAAATTAACTATTTTGTTGAAAAATAGTATTTTCAGATAAAAAATTCAACTATTTTGTAGGTAAATTATTTTTAGGCCTAAAAGCTCTAAATATTTTTAAAAATTAATTTTTTTATGTTAAAACTTTGCTTTTTTTGTTGAATTCAATGGATTGAAAATGCCTTTTTTTTAAAGTAATTTTTAAACTACAAATTTAGCTATTGCATTTTTTTGAAACACCTTTTCCTGGATAAAAATTCAAACATTTATTTGTGAATTTATAAAATTTTTTTGAAAATTCGTCTTTGGGTAGAAAATTAATATTCTTGTCTGGAAATTTATCTTTGCAGGTGAAATTTTTTTTTTAAGACGGTAATTTTGTTCTGAAGTTTTACTATTTTATTTTTGTTCGAATTTCATTCTTTAGAAGTAAAAAATAAATTCATCTTTTTGGTTCAGGATTTAACTATTTAATTACAAATTATTCTTTTATACTTTATTCAAAGAGTTGAAAAAAATTTTTTTTAAAATTATTTTCTTGATCTAGAAAATTTGACGATTATTTTTTGGTTTAAAAATAATTATTCTACTTCAAAATTAAACTATTCTGTTTGAAATGTATTAATGTTTAATTCAATTAGTGAAACATAAAATTTTAGTTGAAAATTCATATTTTTGATGGAAAATTTATCCAGGTTGTTAAAATTCGTTGTTTTTCATAGCAATTTGCTTTTTTAAAAAGTTTTTATTTTATTCATTTTTTTAAAATTATATAACGTGAACAGAAAATTAATCTTTTATGTTAAAGATGAAAATATTTATTTGAACATTTATTTATTCTGCCTGGAAATTTCTTTTTTATTAAATTTTAATTTTCTCTCTATAAAAATTCTGCTGATAAATAATGATTTTTTGAAATAGAATATCAAAATTTTTTGTAGAAAATTCATCTTCTAGTAAAAAGTTAATCTTCTTGGCACAAAGTTCACTTTTTTGTAGAAAAATAATATTTTTAAATTCAAAATTCCACTGTTTTATAGCTAATTCAGTTTTTTTGGCTTTCAAAATCAAAATCTTTTTCCAAATTAATTTTTTAACTGCAAATTTAATTATTAAATTTTTGGCCTAGAACATATTTTTTAGTTGAAAATTTTACTATTTGGTTAAAAGATGAACTTCCTTGGCCGGAAATTCATTTTTTTAAATATTCACATTTTTTATTCGAAATTTTACTTTTTTGTTAATGTTTAATTTTTGTATTCGAAGATCATTTTTTAATCTAAAAATTTCACTTTTTCACTTCTTTTTAATTATTTTTAATGTTTAGAAAAACCCACTATTCCGTAAAAATGTATTTGTTTTTGTTGAATTTCGTCTTTTCTATTAAAAAATAATTTTATATGTTAGAAATTCATCTTTTGGGTTGATAAATCAACTATTTATTTAAAAATTAGTCTTTTTTACTTCCATGCTATTGGTACCATTTTCAAAATTTTTAACGAAATGATTGAATTTTCAACTAGAAAATATATTTTTTAAACCAAAAACGAATCGCCAAATCTTTTAGTTCTAAAAGATAATTTTGAAAATGGTACCAGTTTCATGGAAGTAAAAAAAATTAATTTTTAACCAAATGTTTAGATAATCAACCAAGAATATGAATTTCTAGCATAAAAAATTATTTTACAATAGAAAAGACGAATTTTGACAAAACAAATACATTTATACGGAGTAGTGCATTTTTCTAAATATACAAAATATATAAAAAAAAATAAAATAAAAAATATAAATTTTTAGATTAAAAAATTATCTTCAAATAAAAAACTAACTTTTAACAAAAAAGTAAAATTTTGAATAAAAAAATATGTTCTAGGCCAAAAATTGAATAGTTAAATATGCAGTTAAAAAAATAAGTTTGAAAAATATTTTGAGTATTAAAGCCAAAAAAAAAATGAATTACCTATAAAACAGTGACCTTTTTAAAATTAAAAATAATATTTTTCAACAAAAAAGTGAACTTTGTGCCAAGAACATGAATTTTCTACAAAAAATATGAATTTTCAACTAAAAAACATTCATTTTTTATTTGAAAAAATCATTATTTACTAGGAGAATTTTTAAAGAGAGAAAATTAAGGTTTAAACAACATAAAAAAACAATTTCCAGGCAGAATAAATAAATTTTCAAATAAATAGTTTAATCTTTAACCTAAAAGATGATGAATCTTCAACAAAAAAGTTGAGTTTTCAACAAAAAATTTATTTTCAACTAATTGAATTAAAGCAAAAAAATCGATTTTTTAACAAAATGGTTAATTTATCATAGCAACCAGATAATTTTAAAATATACATTTTAAACGAAACAGTTAAATTTCCAAATAGCAAAGATATTTTTAAACCAAAAAAGAATCGCCAAATTTTTGAGTTTTAAAAGATAATTTTGAAAATGGTACCACTTTCATAGAAATAAAAAGACTAGTTTTTTAACCAAATAGTTGATTTTTATAAATATAAAAAATAATTTTAAAAAAATTTTTAGATTAAAAAATGATCTTTGAAGAAAAAACTAACTTTTAACAAAAAAGTAAAATTTCAAAAAAAAATTTGACTATTGAAACAAAAAGAATTTCTGACAAAGATAGTTCATCTTTTAACCAAATTGTAAAATTTCTAATTAAAAAATATGCTCTAGGCCTAAAATTTAATAGTTAAATTTGCAGTTAAAAAATTACTTTTGAACAAAAATTTAATCTCAAGTAACTGAATTCAATGAAAAGAGACGAATTTTTAATAACAAAAAATTAATTTCGAAAAAGATTTTGATTTTTAAAGCCAAAAAAACTGAATTAGCTATAAAACAGTGGAATTTTATATTTAAAAATATTATTTTTCTAGAAAAAAGTGAACTTTGTGCCAAGAAGATGAATTTTCTACAAATCACATGAATTTACAACTAAAAAATGTTGATTTTCTATTTCAAAAAATCATTATTTACTAGCAGAATTCTTATAGAAAGAAAATTAATGTTTAACCAAAAAAAAAAAAATTTGCAGACAGAATAATTAAATGTTCAAATAAATAATTTAATTTTTAACCTAAAAGATTAATTTTCTGTTTACGTTATATAATTAAAAAAAAATTAATAAAATAAAAACTTTCAACAAAAAAGCATACTGATATGAAAAACAACGAATTTTAACAAACTGGCAGAACTGTGGCAGATAATTGATTTTTTCGCCTATATTTTGGAAAAACAAAATTTATAATTTTTATTTTTTGAATTTAAATTTAAGCAATGATAAACTTTCATTTTTAATCCCAAACCAAAAAGACGCATTTTAATCCCAGTAGGTGAATCCTTAACAGAAAAATGATTTTTCAACAAACAAGATTAATTTTCTCAGTAAAAGTTTAATTTTCTAAGAAATAATTTATTTTTAAACTTATAAAAAATAGATTTCTAACCAAAAATAGAATAGTTAGTTTTTCTAAAAAGAGTTTTAACAATCAAGAAATAACAATTTTTTAACGATAAAGATACATTTAAAAACAAATTGTTAAATTTTTATCAAAAAGATTAACTTTTTACCAATAAGATAAATTTTCATCAGTAAATATTATTTTTTAACAAAACAATTTATTTTCTACACAGAAAAAACCAACAAAATAAATTTGGATTAGGAAATATTTTAATTTGTAACCAAATAGTCGAACTTTTGAATAAAATAATTTAAGTTTCTACTAAGCGTAAAATTTTCAAGCTAGAAAGTCTACTTTTTTAGAAAGCAGTTTAATTTTCAATTTATAAATAAAAAATTATTGATAAAATTGTAAAACTTTAAGAAATAAGATTTGTTAAAAAAATTGTTTAGCTATAAAGCAAGTAGTTGAATTTAAAAAAAAAGTAATTAAAAAAATAATTTCGTGAGAAAACAGACTAATTCTGAACCAAAAAGTTGTATTTTTAACTAAAAAAGGGTACATTTTGTACTAAGATTATTTTTCCACCAAAAGTGGCCAATTTTTTACAAACTAATTGAATTTTCTACCTTCAAAAATAATTTTCAATTTTTAATTAAGATAGATGATTTTCGAGACAAACAATTCAATTTTTAACTAAAAAAATATATTTTGTGAACCGAAAATGCAAATTTCAAATTTTCATTTAAACATTTTTTAACGAATAATTAATTTTTTATTTTATGTAAATAAGGATTCAACCAGAAATGGAATCAATAAATTTTCGGATTAAAAATTTAATTTTTAACAAACAAAAAAGGATAGAATTTTTAAGGAACAAAGATAGATTTAAAAAAAAAATTAAATTTGTTAACAAAAAAGATTAATTGTTCATAAAAAAGATTATTTTTCTACTAAAGTGACGAATCCTCAAAAAATTGTTAAACTTGGAAGCGAAAAAAATTCAAACAAGAAAATTTCGTTTTTTAAGAAGCCCTGCTTTAGGTTTAAAGCTTTCATTTTTTATTTAAAAAAATGACTTTTTACAAAAGTAAAACAGTAAATTTTTTAACTAAAAATACTCGCAGCTAAAATTTCTACAATTGTTTTCTATTAAATAAATGCGCATTAAATCAAAAAAAAGAAAAATACAAAAAAGGGAACTTTCTTGAAAACAAGAGGAAAAAGAAGAAATATTGAAAAAAGTGGAAAAGAGGGGAATCAGAAAAAAAATTTAATGCCGAGGATGATTGTCTACATTTGATGGATAAGGTTGAATGTCAGCCTTTAAACTCGATTTTCGCAAAATCTGCTGAACTTAGGAGGTTTTCTGCAATTTTCCACTCCTCTGGCCAAACAATAAGATAAATGCTATTTCCACTAACCCCCTCTTCCCTGTTAAATTTTTTTATTTTTTGTGACTTTCTCCCCCCTCTCGAATTAGTAACGTCATTTTTGGATGGCCCCTCACTATTAATTAATTAGAAACATTCATATAACATCAATGATTATAAATTACTATAAATTTAATTCAGGATTTTTTTTAAACAATTGATCCATACAATCAGTTTTAACTTGTAATGGGAGTTTTTCTACACAACTTAAACCAAAAACCACATTCACAGCGTGAAGGCTCTCCTTCGAGGACGTGAAAGTAACAAATATATGTTTGATCTTCATGACATATGCAACCGATTAATCGACTGTCGAAGGCACTTTCAACGATGATTGGATTTTCTCGACTGGATTCCCGTTTAACTAATGGACGACACATGTAGGGATCCTGAAATAAAAAAAAAAATTATTTAAAAAAAATTTAGACTAGTGACAATCCTTTTTTCAGTTTTTTTTTTAAGTTACTGGAACTTTGCAAATCGCAATTAATGGTAAAATATTCTTTAATAATAAAGGCAACAATGACACTTGCGGGGAAAACGCACAAGGTAGTCATCCTTGGGTCGCTCCGTCTTTTCGGAAGCACGAGACGTTTGTCGAATCGCCGTATTAATACGGCGATCCAACGGCGGTCCAGCGCGGATCCGGTGAAATCCTAAGGTTTTTCGAATGACAAAATTTTAACTATGTGTGTATTTATCTATTAATAACGATTAAGAATTTCCTGCAATATCAATTTAGTACATTTATATTTCCAAAAAAGTAATTTTATTTGACAATATTTATTTTTGAATGCTTCTAAATATTATTGATCAAACAGAAAATTTTAATTGAAATTTTTTTATAATTTTGGAAACCATTTTTTTAAACATTTTATTTTGGTTTTAAGATAATGTCATTTTTCTTAAGATTCCAGGAAAAATTTTAAGTATTTTTTCCCAAATTATTTTAATAATATATTTAAAAAAATTTCAAAAAATTTCCTGAAATTTCTGAAAACAATGTAGAACATTTTAGAGCACACTTTTTTAATTTTCCAAGATTACAAACTTTTGTAAAAATTCTGAAAGTTTTTTCGAAAATTTTGTTTAATTTTGCAGAATTTTTTCACCATTTTCTAAAAAATTCAAATCATTGAAAATACAGTATAGTATTTTTTTATTCAAAAGAAAATTAAAAATTTGGAAACATATAAAATAACATAAAATAAAATGTACATTTTTAAATACTTTAAAATAAAAATTTGAAGGTTTTAAAAAATATTTTGATAGATTTTAAAGCACACATTTTTAAGATTTTCCGAAAATTTTGTTTAATTTTGCAAAATTTCTCAAAAGTTTTTGAAAAATTTAAATCATTTCAAATATATTTAGAACTTAAAAAATATAAAACAAAATAATTTTTTTTTAAAGATTCCGAAACACTTAAACTAAAATGTAGATTTTTCAAGAATTTAAAATAAAATTTTTCTGCTTTTTTTTAATTTTTGCAGGTTTCTCGTTTTTCAATTTTTAAAAAATTTTAAAAACTTATTTTTTATAAAATATCAAAAAGATACCAAGACATTTCCAAAAATTTTATAAAGTACCGAATAAAATCTGGTAGATTTAAGATTAATTTTTTTAATTTTGAATTTTCATTCAAATAATAGGAAAAAATTGCTTTTTCAAAATTTCTGAAATCTTGAAAAATCTTTTTGAATTAAAAAAATTATTTTAAATTTTAAATTTAAAAATGATAATTCAACAAATTGTAATTTGGTTAAAATCTTGTTTCTTTATTGATTAAAAAATATTTTTTGGTTAAAACTAAGTTGACCTTAAACATTGTATTAAAAAGTTATTTTTCATTCATTTTTTTAAAGAAAAATCCTAAAAGTTCTGGGAAAATGTAAACTATTTTATTTTTTGATGAATTTCAATAAAAATTTTTTAAATATTTTAAAACATTTCAAAAAATTTCCTAAAATTTCGAAAATGAATATATATTTTGCGAGATTAAGAATTTTTGAGTTTGACACCTT
>JAAAKG020137917.1:0-12780 GCA_010014905.2 Druon quercuslanigerum
GACACATGGGAAAGAAATCGGTTAAGATGGTTCGGGCATGTTGAGAGAATGAAGGATGAACGACTAAAGAAACAAGTATATCAAGGTAAAGTAAATGGCAGAGTGCCCAGAGGCAGACGGCGGAAAGAATGGTTAGAATGTGTGAATGAGACACTAGTTAGAAGAGGCATAAAAAGCCATAGAAACACGAGACCCTGCATGAAAAAATGCATGGACGTTGAAGAAGATAGAGAAGTTTGCCAGGACAGAAAAGTATGGCGGAATATAGTTAATAAAAATATTGCCAGTAGAGTAAATGACGCGTAAAACTAAACATCTTGGACACTAATGGACCCAATTGGGGAACCTCACATGACGACTTTTTGATGATCTTCACTTGGGGTGATTGCTAGACAGATTATCAGCAACCTGGGTCGGAGAAGTGTTTCGGAATGAACGTGTTATTTAAATAAATAACACGAGACATCTAGATCAATCTAAAAATTCCATAACCCCTTCCTCACTCTACTCCCTTCCCCACCGAGTGAGTCACGCCTACCCCGAAAGGGAAGCGACTTAATGGTGTAATAATAATAATGTAAATTGTGATTCCCAGGCCATAATATGTCATGGAAGGTTCTTAAATAGGTCTTTGGACGCGTCTCAAAGACGAAAAAAATAGAGCAGATACAGTACTATTGCGTTCTTAATATAAACTAAGTCTTCCTCATATAAACAGTATAAGCCATTTTTTTAAACTTCATAAATCGGTACTGGTTAATAATAACAGGTTCAACTATAGGTCGATTGATGCTTCTTGAAGACGCGAACAAATACACAAGATATACTATTGTTGCATTTCAAATATCAAAAAAGTTTTTCTTATTTAAACAGAATAAACCATTCCTTAAACTTCGTAAATTGGCACTGATGGATCTTAAAAGGTTGAACAGTGGGTCGATCAATGCTTCTAAAAGACGCGAACATATACACTGCATATAGTATTCTTGTATTTTAAATATCAAAAAAGTTTTTCCTTATATAAGCATAATAACCTAATTTTTTTTAGCTTTATAAATTTGTACTGGTTAGTCATAAAATTTTCAATAAGAGACAGACCGTTGGGTCTTGAAGACGAGAACCTATACACTAGATATCTTATTGTAGAATTTGTATATTAAAAAAATCTGATATAAACAATTTTAATTTTTTTCATTCTCTAAACTAATAGGCTCTTATTTTTTGAGATATGGTTAACAGAAAAAAGTGAAACACACACGGACATTTTTTAATAATTGTATTTGTGAACTTCTAGCGTTTAATTATATTGAAATATGTCAAAAAAGTAGATTTCTAATTTGAGGTAATTACAAACTTCGCACTATGAGAAAGAGATAACATATTTAGAAGAGTAAAAGGTTTTTTTTATTTTAAATATCAAAGTGGTTCATTTGGAAGAATTATATCACCGCGATAATTAAGAAATAAAAGAACATGGATATGCTGATGCAAGACAAAATGATAATTTTCGGAATATTTTGAATCGTAATAACAACAGTGAATTAAACATGAAAAAGTAACGAGACTCATTTAATATGAGCTATAAAAAGACAGGAACAATTTTCTCGTTCTCGCTGGTTAGACGTTTATCACTTCAATTTTCGCATAGCCGTCGCAATCAATCGAAAATTGTTTTGGTTCATTAAAAGCAAGAATTGGCTTTGTTAATGGTATAATAAAAATTCTATTTTCCCCCAAATAATTTTATGATATCCTTTAGCAGCATCGCCTTCGACTCGTCGAGGATGCTTGGCGCTTTGCCAAAAGTCTATCCTATCTCGATATGCATTACGTTCTCGCAAAATTGTGAGATATTTAATTCGATTTGTCCCGTTCTGTTTAATCCGCGGTAGAGTTTGAAAATCCTTATGCGAACTTCCCATCCCTCGACTAGCGATTTACGATAATCCAGGTGAGAGGCAATATTTTATAAATATTCTTGGAATTTCGATAATTTATCGTTTATCATTTTTAATTCATTTGGAAATTTTTAGTCTCTCTATTTTAATTAACATTTTTGTGGACCGCTGCATAATTAGGAAACATTTGATTTACAGAGGATTACAAAATTTCAGGGAATTTCAGAAAGTCTGGGAAAGTCAGGGAATTTAAAACTATTGAGAGGATGTTAGAGAATGTCAGGGAAAACAAGACAGTCACACTTTGAAAAATGTTTCTTTGACTTTGTTTGTTGTGAACAAAAAATGTTCTGTGTGTAGGGAATTTCCGATAAACTGAAGTTGATTTTATTATTTTGTTAAAATTTTTAATATTTAGTTCAAAATTCATTCTTTTTGGTTCAAAATTACATTTTATTGTTGAAAAGTCGTATTTTTTTGTGGAAATATCAAATCTTAAATTTTTCGTTGTGAATTCACCTTGCTTGGTTGAAAATATAACTACTTAGTTGAAAGTGGAATTACTTTGTTAAAAACTGTTTTTCATTGTTGATCATTCAGTATTCTGGTTGAAAAACTTTTTCTGCTGAAACTCATTTCTTTAGTTAAAAATTAAACTATTACTTTAAAAATTCCTTTAAGATTCAAATATTTTGTTGAAAATTCAAGTATTTTGTTAAAAATGAATCTTTTTTGCAAAAAATTTATCTTCATTGTTGAAAATTTATATTTTTCATTTAAATCTTATTTCTCTGGTTGAAAATTAGTTGTTTTTTATTATAATTTAATTTGTTAAACTGCAACTTTAACTATTACATATTTGCGGAGATTAATTTTTTTACAAAAATTTTTATCTGGTCAACAATTAATTTTTGAACAGAAAAGTTAACTATTCAATCTTGAGTTAAATTTCTTTCTTTTTAAGATGAAAATACAACAATTTTCTTGATAATTTGTTTTTTCTTTTGCAGAAAAGTAATCTCATTAGTTGAAAATTTATCTTCCTTAATTTCTGGTTAAAAATGCATTTTTCTGGTTGAAGATTGATCATTTTAGTTAAAATTGACTTCTTCAACTAGAAATTTAATTATGCAATTTTTTCTGCTAAATTGATCTTTTTTGAGAAATTGAAAAATTATATAAATTGGTTGAAAATTAATGCTTTTACTCAATATTTACATGTAACATTTTTGGTTTCAAGATTCATTTCTTTAGTTAAAAATTTGTTTCATTTTTTCTGAAAATTTATTTTTCTAACTTCGAAATGAAATATTCTGTTTTTGGTTAAAAATTTATCTCTCCTAGTAGAAGACTAATTTTTTGTTGTTGTAAATTTGCCTTTTTTGCTAGAAAATTAATTTATTTCGTTAAAAGTTTCTTTTTTTTGGTTGAAGATTCATACTTTTATTGGCAAATCTTAAAACTTAATCTAATATGAAGAAGAAGGTCGAAATTACATACTTTCAAAAGATATATCTTGAAAATGGAACAATTCTCAATTTTATGTTTTCAAAATTTTTTTATTACATTAACTCTTCACAATTATGAAACTTTAAATTTTAGATATGTAAATTAGAAAAGATCTTAATTTTTAACATTTATAATAAAAAACTATACAAGTTTTAAGTTCTAAAGTTAAAAATGTTATAATTTTGAATATTTACTTTTGAAATTTCGTCAATCTAGTTGATTTAGAATTGAAATTTTGACTTTTATTTCCTTAATCCTCAAAATGATAAAAATCTAAGAATCTTTATTTATTAATCTTTAAAATTTAAGAGTCATCAATTGTAAGTATTGTAGCTCTTTAATATGATATAATTTTAAATGCAAAAATTCAAGAGTTTTTAATTTTACAATTTAAGTAAAAAATTATGCAAGGTTTAACTTTTAAAATAATTTAATTCTGTAATTTTTATGCTTTACATTCAAAACTTTTTTAACTTGGGAGATTTATATAGATTCTTTATCTTTAAAATTCAAGAGTTTTAAAATTTTTACAATTTACAATTCCAAATAATGCAAATTTTAAGTTTCACAATTAAAAATTTTAAAAATAATGCAAATTTTAAGTTTTACAATTAAACATTCTGTAATTTTAATGATTTACATTCGAAATTTCTTAAATTTGGAAGTTTTAGAAGCGAAAACTTTATTTTTGATCTTAATAATCATCAAAATTTAAAAATTGTTATTAGTTTCTACTTTGACAAATTTACATATAAAGATAATGCATATTTTAAGCTTTACAATTAAAAATTCTGTCATTTGGATGATTTACATTCGAAATTTCTTAAATTTGGAAGTTTTAGAAGCGAATTTTAATGATTTACTTTATATAATTTTCTTCAATTTGCAAAAGTAGGAAATGTAAGCTTCACTTTTGATCTTAAAAATCATCAAACATTAAGAACATTTATTGATGCGTTTTTTAAATTGAAGAGTATTTAACTGTTAATCTTAAAATTTAGACTATTGAAATTAAAAAAAATATATTTTATATTATACAAATTGAAAATGGAAGGATGTTTAATTACAAATATTCAAGAATATTATTTAATATCTATATTAAGTTATGATAAGCAATTATATTTTGTAGTACTTATAATTGAAATGTTTGCTAGTACATTTCAACTAAGGGAGTATTCACAATTTTACATATTACGTAACATTATTTTCGAACTCTTTACCCCCCCCCCCCCAATGCAGCAGACAGTAAAATTTCCGTATACCCCTTCCCCCTTACCGAAGGTATGTAACATCTGATGTATTATGTTTAAAAACATAATAGACATTTTCTAAAAAACAAACAAATCAAACAAATATTGAAATTACTCACATAAAAAGAAGTATTATCAGTTTGTTTTTATACGTATATGAATATAAATGTTATAAGATTATTGAGAAAATTAGAACAGAGTTTTTAATATTTCAGATGTTTTAATAAATTTAATTTACTACGTATAAATTTACTTTACAGGATTTAAAAAAATATTGAGAAAATGCAAGTCGGTTTAAAAGATGTTTAGAACTGTTAGTAGTTTGAAGAAATAAAAAATATTTTTAAAAATTTCGGAAATTTTTCTAAGTTAAAAAATATTTATATCTATTCAAAACGTCTTAAATTCCTATGAATAGTTTCATCTGACTTAAATTTTTCTTAAATTTTTTTAAATAATTCAATTTGATATTGTTAAAAAATGTTGAAATACAAGAGCACCATGTGGAAAGTTACGGTAAAATAAAAAGCAAGTTGATTCAGATTAAAATGATCCATCTTATACATCAAGAATTAAATGCGACATTCGATCATGCTCTCGCATCGATAATCTGTAGCCGACTGTTTTAATGGTGGTCTGATTTCCGCAACACATACCCGTAGTCATATCGTATGAAGCACATTCAGATAGTTTAGATTAAAGAAAGCCTACCGAGGACCGCTAAAAACTAAACTTACTTCGTACTGTAATGGTCTGGAGTATAACAGACCTTTTGTTTCTATAAGTGCCTGAACTGTGAAACAGGACTTCTTTATTGATTATTGATCTTTACTGCTAAGAGGTAGGAAGCAGACTGACACCCAACACAAGGGATGTGTTAAACAACCTTATTAAGCTAAGGCTCATGCCTAGATGAAGAAGTGGGGGAGAATAGCTGATGCTGTTACAATAGAAAAGCTGATGCTTATCATATTAAATGATAGAGATATGAATCGGCATTTTCAACCCTTCCACTCGATGTCTGTATAAAGCATGTTTCGCTTAATTTCTAAATCCGCTTTCATAAATCAAACTTTGGAACTTTGGCTTACACAAAGCTGTTGTAAGTGGATCTGCTAATTGTTCGCTTAATAATATATTTAATGCTTTTACGATGATTCATTATGATAAAAGAGATATTTCATGTTTCAATCGTGTGCTAAACTACGAATTTTGCCGACGTTTCGTGAACGTTTCAGTTCACATCTTCAGGGCTGATCTCAATCTGAGGCATCAGGTTATGTTGTTATTATGTATACTCTTTACAATGCTTGTGATTGGCCAGAGTGCCTTAGCATGGAGACACGATGCACCTCCGGGAGGACGGAAAGCCAAATCGGATACGTATTATAACCGTTGTCCCCACTGATGTTATTAGGGTGCTTTAAGATTTCGATTTCTTTTCTATGTTTTCTTGGAAAAATATTGTGTGTTTTTGCGATGACGGTTGTTTTATGAAATAAAATGTTATGTCCGTTTCGATATGATGTTCAGCTAGTAATGATTGCGTGAAATGTTTAAACTTGACTTTACTCTCATGTTCCTTGATACGTTGGCTCGCCGCTCTCCCGGTTTCTCCAGTATAGACTTTGCCACAAGAACAAGAGATTTTATATACTCCTGGACCAATAAGAGGTGCCTTTTTGTGTTCAGGATTGTTTAGAAGTTGTCCTATTTTCGCAGGTGGTTTAAATATGGTTTGCATGTTATGCTTGTTGAGAAAATAATTTTTCCTATTTGTTCTGTGACACCTTGGATGTAGGGTAGGACGGTGGTCGTTTTTCTCTCTCTTTCTTTAGTAGGTTGTTTCGAATTGTTTTCTTGGGTGTATCTTTCTATTGCTTTATCAATTTATTTGGCTGTGTAATCGTTCTGTATTAGGATTTGTTTAACATTTTGCAATTCCTTTTGTAAATTACCTTTATCTGTTATGGAGACATCTCTGTATACAAGGGAGTTGATGATCGATTGTTGATGGTGAGAGGAGGCATGTAGGTATCTGTTTGTATGGGTGGGTTTTCTGTAAACTTCAAGAAAGGGAATTTTCCGTTTTGTTAAATTTCCATGGCGAATTGAATATAAGAATATAATTTATTGATGAAATCGAAAAACTTATTTAGTTCATTTAGTCCATGTCGCCAGATGACAAAGGGGTCGTCCACGTAACGGAACCAAAATTCCAGTTTAAGCTTGGATTGATTGAACATTTTTGTTTCTAGATGTTCCATAAAGATGTTGGCTATTATAGGTGAAATTGGAGATCCCAATGATGCTCCTGAGGTTTGTTCATAGTATTGGTTGTTAAAAGAGAAGTAAGTATTATTGATACAGTGCTCTATCAAAGGTATGAGCTTAAAGGGAAAGTTTGAAAAAGATTTAATAAAATCAATTGTATCAGAGATTGGTACTTTCGTAAAGATAGATGTTACGTCGACACACACTATGAGGTCTTGGGGTTGAATGCGAATCTGTTCATCTTTTTGATAAAATCAAAAGAGTTTTTTACGACAGTAACAGAGTTTCCTGTGAAAGGATTCAGTTTATAGGCGAGGAAACGTGCTAGATTGTAAGTAGATGAGTTTATTGCGCTGACGATTGGCCTGAGTGGAATGTTGTTTTTGTGGATTTTTAGGAGTCCGTAAAGTCTTGGAGAGATGTGATTAGTAGGTATTAATTTAAATATTGTTTCTCTGTCAAGTTTAGTGTTTTTAGAATTGTTTTTGTTTTACTGACTACTGTTTTCGTGGTGTCCTTTTTAAGTTTTTTGTATGTATCGTCAGTTAGAAGATCCATGATTTTGTTGTTATAGTTCTCTTTATTCATTATTACTGTTGTGTTTCCTTTATCTGTGGGTAATATCATAATTTCTTTATTACGATTGAGTTCTTTAATTGCGGTTTTTTTTTGTTTTGTTAAGTTTGAGAAGGGCATTTGGGATTGGCGTAAAATGTTGGCCGTCCTACGTTGTATATCATTAGCATTTGCAGGTAGCGGGATATCAATAAGGACAACGGTTATAATACGAATCTGATTTGGCTTTCCGTCCTCCCGGATTTTTAAATAAGACTTGATTGGTTAATTAGGTACATCCAATCTCCATGGCGGGGCGCTCTGGTCAATCACAGGCATCGTAGAGAGTTTACATAAGAAAAACTTAACCTGATACCTCAGTTTCAGGTCAGCCCTGAAGAAGTGAACTGCAATGTTCACGAAACGTCGACAAAATTCGTAGTTTTGTACACGGTTGAAACTCGAAACATCTCTTTTATCAATTGTTTGCTTGTTTAAACATAAGTTACACCTATTTCCCCTACTCTTTGTTTCTCAGAGGTAAAATGACATTGAGTGTCAACATGCTTGGATAGCTTAGAAGAAACTGGATTCTTGACTAATTATGTAGCAGCTTGATTATCACAATGAACAGTTGTAGGCGAATTTTGAGTACAATTTATTTCAGTCAGTATACTCCAGAGCTAAACAGCTTCTTTAGTTACTGAACGTAAAGTTCTGAATTCAGCTTCTTTTGATTAATTAGCAACGGTGGATTGTTTAAATGACAAATCCACTCGGTGGTACTTTTTCGCGTTTTGACGTCGAACTCAGTCAATTGTTAAATCCGACTTGTATTTCTTTTTATCGATCCACCGATTTGAAATAATACTTTCATTTTCAGGCCCGGGAACCAAAATCAAGGTTTCATTTTCTTTCAGAGACTCCAATTCTTCGTTGAAGGCAGGCTTTCACTGGTTTGAGGTTTCAGAATCCAATGCTTCTTGTAAACATTGCGATTCATATATAGCAAAAAGTGCCTCTGCTATTTCAGAACCAATTTTATAAACTTCTGATGTTAAATAAAGATAAGGATAAGGATAAGGATATCTTGGTATTGGCAGGCCTGTATTCTTCTTCATTTCTACATGTGTCGATTCATCCTTTGACCTCCCACTGACTTTTGTATCTTCTTCATTCTCTTCTTTTCCGTGATTCGTGATAATCACATGAGAAGGATCAGGTTTCAGCTTTTCATCAAAAATTACATCTCTCGGAACGTAGCACCTTTTTGCAGCTGGATCATAGACATGGTAGGTTTTGCTTCCTTCATTATATCCTACCATCAAACACTTCACAGAATTTTCCTTCCACTTGGTTCTTTGATCTTTCATAACATTTGCGGAACACCTACTGCCAAACATTTTCAGGTGTCCTACTGATGACTTTACACCAAGCCAATAAAGGGGCAAGTTTCTTGAATGTATGCAGATTCCACAATCGTCCTGTTTGGTCTTTCAATCAGTCCATTCTGTTCCGGTACCCTTGAAATAGTTTTTTCGCGCTTAGTTCCCTTAGATAACAAAAATTCTTTAACAGGTGCATTGCAGGATTCCGTTCCACAATAAGTTCTCCATCTTTTTATATAGTGTCCACAAAGATCGGCAAGAAAAATTTCCCCAGGTCGTGTGGCATGGACTCCTTTTCCTTTCACATGGAGAGAATTACCATCTACCATTAAGACAGAATATTCATTATTTGAAAATTTCTCCAAATTTTTGGAACACTCTTTTCTGAACGACATATGGTCAGTTGCACCTGAATCAGCAAATTCACAAAACATTCATTTGAGCCAATGAAATTTCGGCGTTGAACAATTCAGGCGAACTTCCAGATCCTTTCTGAAAATCTGTACCCTTTGTCTTTAGAGCCATCAAAGACTCATAATTGTTATTAGCCTCTTTCTCAATGCGACAATCACGTGCCCAATGACCAGGCTTTTTACAGTAGTGACACGAGCCTTCTCTTTTCGTGGAGGTTTCTTTCTACTTAGTTTGTTTTCCTTTTACGTAGAATGCTTCGTCTTTTACTTCTTTTGACAAATTAATCTCTCGCATCTTCAGTAGGCACTCTTCGTTGACTAAATGATCTATCAATTTTTCAACTGTTTGATCAGTACGGGGAACAACGTACCAAGTTGTACGTATATTATCAAACTTTGGTGGTAAGGTGGAAACAATATTAGCTATAACAATTGCTGTCTGTTATTCCATGTTCATATCCCTAAGGTGTTGCGCTAGCGGTAAAACTTTTGCAATGTGATCAACCACTGAATCATTCGGATCCATTTTAGCATTTATGAACTGACCCAAGAGCACTTGTCCAGGCTGATCACTTTTTTCAGCAAACATCGTTAGCAGTCTCGCCCAAATTTGCGCAGCTGTAGAAAAATCTGTCAAATATTTTAACTGCTCTAGTTCTAGACCTATAATTAAAAATGCCTGTGCTGTACTATCCTTTTCTTCCCATGCAGCAGCTTCTGTTGCATCTGCAGGCGTGGGAGTCGATCCATCGATGTACCTCTTCAGTTTATTTTCCGCCATATAAATTTGCATTTGACGTTTTCAGAGTTGGTAATTTTGTCCGCTGAAGCGATGAATGTGATTCACTTTTGCTTCAGCTTTTTTGACACACCGAAATTCACTTTTAACAGCAAATTACCGAAAGCAACGACACTTGACTTTCTTCACAAGTTGCACTCTATCGTTGACAGTTTTTAAAAATATTTTTTCACTTCAGTGACTTTACACTGACTATTATTTTGATATGCAGCACTGGGCCCATAACCTATTGTTATAAAAGATTGAAATACAAAAGGACCACGTGAAAAGTTACGGTAAAATAATAAGCAAGTTTATTTAGATTAAAATGAGCCTACTTATACACGAAGAAGTAAACGCGACACCGGATCATGCTCTCGCATCGATAATCTGTAGTCGACTGTCTGTTTTCATTGTAGTCTGATTCACGCACCACATTACCCTAGTCATATCGTATGAATCACATTCGCATAATTTAGATTATACAAAGCCGAGCGAGGACCGCTTTGGCTTGAAATCTACACAACAAATTTTTTCATCTTTTACACTTTAAAAATTCTTTTTGAATCTCTTGAAATCTTCTGACTATTCCTGAAATTTACTCGAATTTTGGATTTTTTAATCTGTTACAAAATTTGACCATTTTGCTTCAAAATCTTCTACTTTTTTCGAAAGTTAGGGCAATCATTTGGAATGTTTTGAAATATTTTTCAGTTTTCCCTTAAAGTTTATTTTTCGAAATGAAATATTATAATTTTGTTCCATAAATCTAAAGAAAATTCTTTTTTAACCCTTTCATGTTTTTAAACCTACTAATTTACTATTTACTAATTGTCTTAAAATCTCAGATTTTTAGACGATTTTATCAGTAGCAATCAATATCTCTTAAACTTACTCAAATTTCTTTGAAAAATATGTATTGTCGCAAAATTTTACCTAAATATCTTTTATACTCTTTTTCAAAATTTTAGGAAATAATTTTAAAAAATTGGTAATCTTTTTCAATTTTCTCTTAGAATTCATTAAGAAAAAAATAATTTGAAATATTCCCATGAATCTTAATAATATATTTTTTATATTCTTTTGGCGCCCTGTATAATTGAGTTTACCTTCAATTCTCTTAAATCCTCGAAAACTAAAAGAATTGTCTTAAAGTCTTCCATATTCTTTTTCCATAAATTTGGAATTCTTCAAAACTTATACACTTAAAATTTCCACAAAAACCTCTAAAAAATTTAATCTCAAAATCTTTCAAAATTATTGAAAAGCATCTAAATTTTTGTTTCAAATTCTTCAAAATTAGTTTTTCCCATAGTTTAATTTCTCTCATCTGTTTGAAAATGTAAAAAAGTTTAGAAAATATAGTTTGGTAGCAAAATGTTAAGAACATAATCAGTTCCCAATATGAAACAATTGTTTATGATTTAAATGTTCTCTTGTCACAAGAATATTTAGAAACATTTAGAAACAAGTTGCATGATAAAGTAAAATTATTTATTTGGAAATTTCTATATACAAAATTAATGGTGTACAAAATCTATAAATCTTTATTAATAGATAAACAGCCTGATAACAACGAATCAAGTTATCGACAACAATGTGTAACAAACAATTAATAATATTCTGTAATTTAGTCAAAAACAAAAAAAAGAAATTACCCCCTCCCCCTTTTTAAAGTAACCTAATATGTGGACGCTCTTTAAGTTGTTTCATCTTCTCAATTAATACATAGTATCTAACGCCACTGTCAGATGACAAAGGGAAAAAGTGAGAGGTAGGTTTTGGTTGACTTTTTCCTTTTTTCTCCCTCTTTTTTCTTTATTGTTGATATTTATGTCTTTAATGAGCCTGAAAGTGAGATAGTTTGAAAATCTGTTTTTTAATGAAGGAATCTGTTTCATGTTCTTTTGCATTAAATTAATTCTTGAGAAAATGGATTATTTGACATTCTTAAAGTAAAAAATTTTAAACAGAGACACTAAACCAATGATTCTGTTTCAATTTATAGGTTTTGCTTATGAATAATTTATGATTTCTTTTAATTGAGCTGTAAATGTTACCTCAATTTTTTGTAGAAGAAGTCTTTTTACTTAATTTTTGCAATAATTAAATATTACAAATTGTAATTAAAGAAATAATAATCTTTTTAATGATTACCAATTTTTTAGAAGTGTATTTTGTTTCGATTGTTAATTTTCAATATTTTTGATAATATAATAATCTAAATACATTGGTTCTGAATCAACCAAAAAACGTATGATCTGGGCACTATGATCTTTTTCCTGAATTTTCATCACTACACATTTTCAGACTTGTATGTATATATAAATAATTTATCAGAAATAAGTCCACTATACCCTCTTTACTTGTATACAAAACTTATCTGAGGATGAATGCCATATAATAAAAATATGTGCATTTTCTTATTATGTACCATTGAGTACTTTCGTATTCTTATCAATATTCATCTTTTTACAGTTTTCAGGCTTGTGTGTGTATATCTACATTTATTACATTGCTATAATATAATATATTGAGGATGTTATCCCGGATATTTATTTCAAAAAATAAGGTTACTCATGAAATTAATAAATTTAAATAATTTTAAATATTAAATAACCATACAACTTATCAAAAACACCGGGATCGGGTGCTAATCTGAAAATTTGCACCCGATCCCAGCGAAATCGCGGTAAAATTTCAGCCATAACCACG
>JAAAKG020137918.1:0-12780 GCA_010014905.2 Druon quercuslanigerum
CCCTCCTTCGCATCTTGCGAACCGCAATTTTTGCTCCCCCACCCCCAACTCCAGTCTCAAATTGGTGATCTAGGTCATGGACGTCCCCGAATTCGAATAAATAGCAGCACTTTTTTAAAAAATTTGTGTATTTTTCTCAAATTAAGATGTGAATTTATATCATTTCCCCATATTTTTTACTAAAACTTAAAAATTCCGCTGGACGCTTCACGTTAGTACAAAACTTAAAACTTACAAAGTTTCGTCAAAAAAACCGCCATTTTTCAAATATACTTTAGTGTTGTTGATATGATTTTTCAGTGTTTTTCTCCTTGAACTATACATTTTTTCCATGTATTTATATTTAATTAAATCGTTCTTTACCTCAATTCTGGCATTAAAAAACTATAAAAGCAATTATATATTTTTCTGCATGGAATGTATCACTGGAAACTAAACTCACATTTGGCAATGGTCAATAACAATTTCTAATAAATGTAAATCACAGAAAAAACTAAAGTTAAATTTTGTTGCATGCACAATTTTCCGCTGTTAAAGTTCACATGCTATTTGGCGAAAGTTTATCCTGCGGTGAAATAAAAGCTATTGACTGCTACGGCGTCCTTAGCAGCAATGGGAAAGCGGCAAGTTATGAGTGAATTGGAGTTATAAATCAGGACACCAAATTTAAGACAACACAGAAAAAACAAAAGCTAAAAATGGTTGCAGGTGAGATTAGCTACGGTTAAAATCAGTAAAGAAAAATAGGACAAAAATGGTTCTTACTGACATATCTCCTCCAAAATAAATTGCACTGCTGTAGAAGAATTAGAACTTATTTAATAACATTCAGCAAAAAGCGCAAAAAGCCACTGACAGATGGGAATCCCCATTTCTCTGCAATTTAGTGAAGTTAAACGACGATGATAGTGCTAGCGTCGTAATTCTCGCTACATCTCGAATAAAAATGAAAAGATTATAAGGCGAAAGATTATTGAGGCAAAGTTAAAAATTGGAAACTATCTTTAATTCATGTAAAGTTTATCTGCCAAGGTTAATTTTTGTTGCGGTGAATCTTTCATCTGGAATCGATGTAAACTTTTATCTTTCGTTTTTTCTGTGATGGTACGGTGGATTATAATTATGAATAAATGTTATCTTTTGTATTTATTTTTCAACTAATTTGCAGACTTTTCTCCAATTTTACCTCTATTAAACTCAGGGTTGCAAAGTTACGTTTAGATTATTATATTTTTCTTCAAAAGTAGTCTAGTATTTAAAGTTGTTATTAGAAATACATATGAAAATAATTAATTGTAGAAGATATTATGATTGAGTGTAAAAAGTTATAACTTTTTTTATTTCATAAGTTTTAGAGAAAGAAGTAGGTACGTATAAACAAATTATTTAGGTAACTTTAATAATTACTTGTTTTTTCAACTAGTATATATTGGTAGAACATGTTCAATTGCATAGGGAATTTCTTATTTAAGCTTTAAAACAACAAAACAAATACAGTAATATTAAAATTTTTTAAATTGTGTTTCCTTCTCGCATTCTTAAAATTTATTTTTTCCCTTGAAATTTACTGTAAAATAGGAAGAAAGTTTATTTAAACAATACGTATCGATATAAATTCTTAAAAATATTCAAAGTTTCTAGCTTTAGGGAATTGCTCGTAAGACTAACAACCTTTCATGCTCCCGTTTAAAGCTAAACTTACGGAGAATTTTGTAATCTTATCCCTCGCGCTATACTTGACCGGTTATTTATACGGAAAATTCTGTGATAAAAAAATGTAAAAAAATAATTTCAGATCGCTTAATATCTTCCGTTCTCTTTTTTTAAATTAAAAACTACAAATTTTTAAAAACTCAAAATAATTTCCCGATAGATTTAAAGATTAATGTCGATAATACGATTCTGATGATTCCCCTGACAGTTCTCTTTTAATCCAAGCAGAAGAAAGTTCAGGTTCAACATTTTTCCAAAATGGTTGCATAGAACTCAATCTCAAAAAACATGTTTTTTGGTCATTTTCAAACAGTTTTAAATTAAGTAGAAATTGTTTTTTTTTATTTACAATTTTTTATTGGTGCCCACTAGAAACAAATGTATATATTAAAAATTTTCTATATTTTTCGAAACAGTAGGGAAATTTTTGTGAATTTTCAATCATTTGAGTTCTCAAATAGAATGTTAACACAACATTTTTCTTTCCTCAGCTTCAACGATCCAAGTTCATATTACTGTGATACCTCACGATCGAAATGAAGAAATTCAATTTTTTATTTTTAGGGAGGACTATTAAGTATAATTTTTTGAAAGTAACACTCAAGTGGTCAATGATTGGCATAAACTCTTTGTTTTGGAACCTAAATAGAGGCACTATATGATTAAAATCTTGCAATAGAAAAATCCCTTTAAAATGTTTATAAATAGGTGAGGAAAGTTGAAAAGGTTCAGTTTCTTTAAAACTTCTAATAATTTATTATGCTAATTGCTAATTTCTAATAAATTTCGGATAGTAACTGCAGTTCTATTAAAGCTATAGCATTACAATCTATTTTTAGGAGTTTTAGGCTGCTTTAAGTTCTTACGTAACAACTTTCAATTGTGATGCACAGGAACTGATTTATTTTAGGAAAACTAAAATTACAATTCTTGTAGTCAAATTTTGCAATAAAAACTAAGTTATTACAGCTACATTATTCCTTATCTATTAGATGTGTAATCTTCCATTTTTAAATTATGCAGGTAATTGTATGCACTTCAATTCCTGTAGAGCATTAGGATGCACAAAAAAGAAGCAGTTTAAAACAAATGAAATTTTCAATTTTTTTCACACATATTTAAAAAATGTTTGAAGGGATTTTTTTGCTGCCAGATGAACATCGTTATAGACTCTGTTCATGTGCCTAATGTGTCTAAAATTTAATCTTATAACACGATTTTGAACTTATTATACTAACTATGCTCATATTTTTGGTTGGATAACTTCCTGTTTTTCTCTTAATTCTACTCTTTGAAAAATAATAATTATTGTTAAATTACTTAAAATATTTCATTACTAACACTTTTACAATATATTTTATAGAGAGTATAATCCAATAAAGCTCTGTTTTCTCAGAGAAAATTTTTCAGTTGAGAATTTGTTGATAATAATTTCCTTTCATGAAACTTGAATAGCTATTTGGTACACTTTCAATTTCAATTTTAACGACTGAACAATGGCAAGTCGACATAGAAATTGTGAGAAGATATTCAGATTTCAGTGACAACGAGTTGAAAATTCGGAAACGACCACAAAGTTTCCCAGAACTTAGAGGTCGTTTCATCTCTTTTTCAAAGCCAGGCTTGTGTTCTTGTGGAGACAAGCTAGAAATCTCGTTAGATATTCTTGCCAGGTACCATGCAACGAGCTACCTTAGGTACCGTTGACGGAAAGTTGACGGAAGTCGCGAAACCTAACCGTGTCTCCTTCAAAGCAAGTTGCAAATTCCTATGGCGATGAGAGCACGAATACATTTATGAGATCTTCCTCGGAATTATACGATGCACGTAGCAATCGATCTCCTGCAAAATTGAGATCTTTTGAGTCATGTCCTGCCCTTTAATTACAACAAAATTGGTTTAAAATTCTAAAAAAAAGCCAAGAAATATATATATTTAATTTGCGAAAAAAATTTTTTTTTTTTTTCTAACAGTTGTTCTAAACTAAGAAACCATCAACAAAATGTTCAAAAAATTGTTAACAATATGCAGTCTAAAACGATTTTTGTTATCCCCTTTTTGTTTTGTTTTACAATGGCAACTTACAATAGAGTGGTCCAAAAAATTGACTTTCGAATAAAAGGCATAACCCCCCCCCCCCCACCCAAATCCATTTTTTTAGGTTCCTGGAAAAAAAATTCCTTCAAGTTTGCGCCTAATCGGTTAACATTAGATTATTACTAAGAGCCACAAAGGTATAATTATTTGTGCTAAACAAGTTTGTATTTTGATTCCCTTCACTGACGCAGTCCAAACAATCCTTCAATAAATTGAAATTGACAATTCTGCGCATAATTGGCACGATACGAACTCTCTATTTACCATTAGTTATCTTTATTCGGTCACTAAAATGTTTTTCACTCAGACATTGAAAGCTACTTTTTTGTTACATAAGATAATCAGATGAATCCTGTAGATTATTCGATA
The DNA here is from genome assembly GCA_010014905.2 of Druon quercuslanigerum. NCBI lineage: Eukaryota > Metazoa > Arthropoda > Insecta > Hymenoptera > Cynipidae > Druon > Druon quercuslanigerum. Next base: position 4,180 of record JAAAKG020137918.1, read on the forward strand.
GTCACCTCAAAAAAAACTGAAAATTTTTGTATCTATAACAACGTTACTGAAAATTAATGCGAAAATTATCTTTGTGTGGCAAAATTATGGTAGTTTAGCATTTCAGTATTTAATGATTGTTTATACACTTAAATAAATTCATAAGAATCAAAGTTTTAAAAACCTAAGAAACTTTTTAAGAAAAAGTATCACGTGAATAATAATTAATTGTGTTAAAAATTTGTAAATGCTTCAAACAAAAATCAGTCTTTCTGAGATTGACTAACAGATGCAACGTCAAAGAGTACTAAAGTTGTTTAAACAACTTTAAATTTATTAACATTGCAATAGTCAAATAAACATTATTTATGGCAATAATAGTTTATGGCAAAAATAGAGTTCTTTTTCACTTTTTTTCAGTTTTTTAGGGTATTTTTGGCACCCCGTCATGGGAATACAGGGCATTAAAATGTAAAATTGTTTAGTGAACATTATCCGTTGGAAACTCATAAATAAATACTGATATCCCCCCGTAAGTTATGTTTAAACCTAGAAGCGCGGATATCATTTTTCCAAAAACCGAAATTTCCCTATGTTAATCTTATGGGACTTTCAGTGTGACTTTTGTCGAACTTTTTCCATATGTTTGAATATTTATTTGATTCTTATTAAGGTGAAGATCCCAGGTAGTGACACTATTAGCTATCAAAACTTCAATATTTAGCGTTTCACTCTTGGAGACGTTTCAATAACGAGTTTTTGAGTTTTTTTGTAAGCCTAATTGAAGAAGTTGTTTTTTAATACTAAAAGCATCATAACAGCAATGTCTGCATTGCTTATTAATAATTACTGATGTTTTGTGTGCTATATACGAGTGGAAGCGTTAGTGACACCTGTATTACACTGCTTGGAACATTACTCCCCGAACAAATTTTTATGCAATTTAATATTGAAGCATGCTAATTTTTTCTAAACCTTTATTTGAATATTTAAATTTTGATTTCAACTAAACTTTTCAATAAATGAAAAAATTAATCGAGGGTGTCACTCACTGGTCGCATGTCACTTACTGGGATCTTCACCTTATATCACTTTTATATATTTTATTTGTATCTTATGAACAAAAAATCACAAGAAAAATAGAAATGTTTATTTGAATAAGGAAAAATTAGAATTCCTATTTAAAAAGTTCTTTTGAAGTAAAAGCCTGGACCTTGATTACAAATTGATAGCTTAAAAATCTTGATAAATATTGCTTTAAGTTATTTTGAACCGGACTTTAGTGATTCTGATTCCTAAAACACTTAAGTACCGTTAATATCTAGCATAAGAAATGTTAAAATTGCAGCCCTTTTTGAAAAAAGGCCAATATTTTTTATAATTAATTATGGTAAATCAAAAAATGTCATCTAGAAAGTCCTGCTAAATATTCTCGATAATTCTTATTTGAAAATTTATATTTAGAAAATTAAAAAATTTAATTACGGTAATCATTATGGATATTAATAATTAATACACGTCAGACGTAAATCACAGGGATGAATAAATTTATATGAGTTGTGAAATTTAAATGTATTGAGCTTTATAAATATTTTTAAACACATAAATGTCAATTTGAATCAAATTCTAAATGTTGTACTTCAATGCATCAATTCATCCGGGTGAAGCAGATAAATTACGTTACGAATTTAGTTCTAGATGAAGTAGTAGGTTTATTACGCGCAAATGAGGCTTCTCAAATTACTCCAGGCTTCGTGAAAGCGAGATTTAGTTCCGCAATTAGCAAGTTTCGTGGAAAGTTTAATCAATCGAGAGTTGTATATTCAAAATTTCAAGTTTTTAATTAGTTCTATCGTGTTTTTGAATTTCATCACCTAGATAAATGGATATTCGATATACTCGAATAATATTAATGTTTCTTTCTAAGAAAAGAGCAGACATTTTCGTCTATTCTATCCTGTATTTAATATTGAATATTTACTTATTCTTCTTCATTAATGCAGTTTTTAATTTCTTCCTTGAAATGCCAAATAGTTGACAAACAAACTAAAATAATGAAATGTTTCTTTCGCAAATTTTAGGGAAACAGTCTTTTTCACCTATTCTTTCTTCCAATTAAATGACTTTTCTCTTATATCTCTGAAAGGCTACAAAAACGGCAGCAACGTTGAAATAAAAAAATAAAACTCTTAAAAAATAGAGATTTGTTAAATGTTAATACAGTTATTGAAAAAATATTTAAACTTTTGAATTAGTTGAATTGGACTTTTTCACATGATTTTTCCTATTAATAAAAACAATTTTCAGCTAAAAAATGGTATATTCTCACAGTTCAGTTATGTTTTGGAAGATTTTAAAATAAAAAAGTTTACAAAGGAGTATCTTAGAAAATTTTTAGGAATACGAAATATCTATATTTTTTAATTACATATGCGACTATTATATATTGCTACAATTCTGTATTGCGAAATTGGTGTTTTTAACAATTTTCTAAACACCATGCTAGCTTTAGGGCTGGGATTCATTTGAGGAATTCAAAATAGTTTCAATAATAGCATACATTTTGAAAAATAGTAGCAAGAAAGTGGCATACAAATTTGTAAATATTAAAACAAGAGGTTAACTATTTTTTAAAGCTAAGAAACAATCTACAGATATCATGAAATCGCGTGAAATCGATTCGTATCGCGATCCTTTAAAAACTCCTGTAAATCCCGTAGATCTCTTTAAATTTTTTGGAATCTTCAAAATCCCTTTAAATCTTCTAAGTATCCTTAACATCCTAACAACAGCATCAGATAGAGTCCTACGAAAATTTCTAAATCTCTTATATTCCACTGAGATACATTAAAAGTTCTTGAAATCTGTCAAAAAACTCTGAAATCTCTGTAAAACTCTCCAATTTGGTCTGTTGCTTTGTAATCAATAGGAATTATTTATTCCTACATTTAAATTGACTTTTAATTTTGCAAATGTAGAAAATTTTCATTCTAAATTATGAAACCATCAACGTTAAATGTTAAAAAATCGCCACCTAGATCAAATACTTTAAAATCGAAAAATGAAAATTGAAAGCATTTTGGGCTTTAAAATTTGTAGCGTTTGAAACTTAAGATTATTTAAATTTTGAACCTTGAACACGTTATATTTTGAAAACATCGTCGTTAAGTGCTTTAATTCTATATACGGGACATAGTTTTTGAAGTGTACCCAATCTTAAATAAAAAGTTGTCTGATCGGGCCAAAAATTAAGTGCTATTGGGTGGTACTTCTTACGCGCCAAATTAATTTATTTTGACAAATATTAATTGAACTGGAGGTGGTCGAATTTTTGACCTTTTGATTTTCAAATTTTTGATTTTTAAATATTTCTAACTTCTTTTATATTTCAAAGGAAATTGCACACTAGATGTTTTCGATAGATTTTTTATTTCATCTTTAGGTGAGAAAAGGTTTAGAAAAAAAGTAATATGTTACATTTTTTTAAAATCAAAAATAAATATGACTTTTCAAATTTCCACACTTTTTATTTGTTCAGAAATAGTTTAGATAGAAAGCTGAGACTTTTCATATGGGACCCTTAATTTTTAGAATGACATTTTAATCAGGCTTTGAGTAATGGAACGATGAATGTGATGGGGGTACAATTTTTGGGCATACATCGCGCACAGCCCACCCTATCGTGATATCAACTCATAATTTGATTAGTCACAGTCTAGTTAAAGTGAAATTTTAAAAATATGGAAGTGCTTTTGGAAAAAATCTCAGCTTTCTCTCTAAAATATTTTTAAACATATAGAAAGTTCCGCAATTTGAAAAAAGTCAAATTTACTTTTAATTTTTTGTAAATATAGTGAAATATAAATTTTTTGATTTTGTTGCTTTGGGGTCCGTAAATGATAAAGAAGATTTTTATTTTTATATCAGACGTTTCGTCTTCATATATGGTCCTTCTGCAGTGATTTATTCTTGAGAATTTGCAGTTTTCCTTTTTTGTTCAACATGAATACAATATTTGGTATCGTTACTTTAAATTTCCATTTAGCTGGTTTTTGTTTTTTCCCCAAATTTCTTACATTTTTTAAGACAGTACTTTCAAAAGTTTTTTTTGTTTTGGTTTTTTAAATTCCGTTTTCTTGTCTTTCTTTGAAACCTTCATCTCACTGAAGACTTCTCTCAGTGTGATTCAGAAAGAAACCCAAAAAATTTATATTTTACTGAGGGTCGGAAAAATCCAAGAAAATTATGGTGAAATTTTAATTTTTTTGACTTTCTAAAAAATGGTAAATAAATATTTCGAAAATATTTGGTATGACCTTTTGTTTTAGGCTATCAATTAAAAATCCAAAAATTGGACCCTCGTGACATGCATCGTTTAATTGCTCAAAGAACAATTAATTTGTTGCCATAAAAATTGGGACTCTTTCAGGAAAAAATCTTGGCTTTCTTTCTAAACTAGTTTAAAAACAATAAAAAGTGTCAAAATCTGAAAAAATCCCATTTATTTTTGATTTTCAAATATGATGGTCACATTTTGATTTTGTATACAAATTTTTTGAGCTTCTGAAAAAGGGTGAAAAAAATCGATCTAAAATATTTCAAACAACATTTTTTGACACATCAGAAAAAAAGGTAGAAGTGCTTCAAAATAAGGATTTCCATCGAAAGCCCAAAAATGCTACTTCCTCCACTTTAAGACATATTTGTTGAACTAAATTAATGTTTTGTGTGAAAAGTACCATTTGATAGCTGGTACAATGTTTGGCCCGATCAGACAACTTTATGTTTAGGGGTGGGTACATACAAAAACTGAAAACATTTTGAATTTTTGAAAGACTCAAATTAAAAGTTAAAAATTACAAAATGAAGATACTTTGAACGATTCATTTTAAAAAATATTTTTTATGAATTTGGTGAAATGCTTTAATAGAAACTGAAGAGTTGCCAACTACAGTAAGGTTTTACGGTAATGAATACAATAGGCACTTTAGGTGAGCAAACATGTTTATCAAGACAAGAGACAAAAGAAGGACCCACTACGCGAGGTAATACTGCATACCTAAATATTTATACATAGAGCATCGGCAAAAGAGGCACTAATCAAATCGGCACAAATCGGCACTAAATAAATTGATACGAGAGTCTGGTTCTCTCTGGCTTTTAGGCTTGAATAGTACAAGCTTCATCGCTTCTGAAACCACAATAGTATGTAAGCAATGCGACGATTAAGACTCAATGTAAGTCAAAAGCTACCCTAACAAAGTTTAGCTTGTGATAATTAAACTATACGATGAGTTTTTACGTTTGTGTCTCACAATAACCCTCCCATTCACTAATTTAAATGCCATTGAATCTGAAAATGTGCTCTATATTTTAATGTATTAACACATCAACTCAGTAAGCTCTCTTTACGCTAAATTAAGCATAGTAATACTTAAATATTATATATTTAAACAACTAGTGACAATCAAGTTTTAAGTATTAAGAATTTGTGTGAAATTCTCCATATACTAGAAATAATAATGCCTTTATTAATAAATGTGTAATTATTAAAAAAGAGTTAGGGAAATAATACAAATATATTTTTTATTTTTGTAGCTGTCAATTCTTTTTAGGTTTTATTTATATAAATTAAAACTGTCGCCATGGTTCTAGCAGATTTTTTTAGGTTACAGTCAAACTAAAGATGGTGAAAAATTATTATTTTATTTTATTTATGAACTTCCATTTTGAAGCATGTCATGATGCATGAATGATTTAAAAGAAACAAAAAATTGCATGAGCATGATTTACTTCCGATAAGCCTCTCTTTTTAGAGATAACAATTTATTCATACCAAACAGGTCGATAAAATCTCTGAAGGGTCAGTCTTCAGAACAAAGTTAAAGTGAGTCGATTGCAAATACCAGCGCCTTCGACTCGAAGAATTTAAATTATTCAACTACGTTAATTATTAGGCTCGCAATTCACGCCAGAGAGATTTTCGTAATTTACCCTACTATTCACATTGTGCAATTATTGACATTAAAACTTGAATTATCCAGGTGACGAAACCTTAAAAGATTGATTACTTTTGCCAATAACGGTATTATGATTTACATGATTTAATATGATTTATAATTTACTTAACGGTAATATGATTTATTTTTAAATATAAATTAACCGGAACTTTTTTATCTTGAATAATACAAAATCAGTACTTACTTTCAGAAATATTTTTCATTATGAAAAGTTAAAGGTAAGTCATGTTCTTGAAAAAAATTTGTCAAATAATTGAATTTGGGCAAAAAATATCTGTTGTCTGATTTCTCGTCAGAGGAAACTTTTATTTTCATTTTCTCAGTGGTAATCTATCAACCTGAAAATGGGTCTCTTATTAAAAGTGTGTGACAAAAACTGTATATTCTTCTTCAAAATTTAATTTATTTCACATAAAAATAACTTTTAAAAATCTGAGTAACACGACAGCAGATTACTTCTACCAAGTTAATTTTACTTGGCTTAAGTAAGTGAAGCTCCTGTTCATTTTCAAAGAAATATTTTTTTGAGACAAATAAATATAGGCACTTCGATGGAAAAAATTATTTATTTCAGTCAAAAGACGATATATTGGTTCGAAGGGACTATCTCTTTGAATGAAAGAAATATTAATTGAAGAACAAAAATATACATTTTGAACTAAATGAATAAATGATTGTTCCAAATGAATGTGCCATGAATGGGAATGAATATTTCTTTGAAATAAGGAAATGCGAATTGACGGAAGCAAATATTTTATAGGCTCTAAAAACCATTTCCCCACATGAAATTTTTAAACATTGAAATAAGTTCGTAAAGTAAGTTCGTAATTGAATAATTGTAGTAAATATTTACTTAAATAAATAACTAGATTCTTTTAACTTAAATGATAATTAACACTGTTATTATTATACATATTTAATTTAAACAAATAAGACAATTCAAAACTTTGATGAACCTGAAACAGAAAAATGCTATGAAAAATCCACCTCTAGCAGGAATCGAACTTGTGTCCATCGAGTGTAAAGTCGACAGCACGACACTGCCGCAACCTAGAAAATAGGCGCAAAGCCGTATATGCCATAAATGTCACCATAAATTCCAAAGAAATATTTCTTTAAATCAAAAACTTGGATATTGAATTTAACAACATATTTCTTTAATCTAAAGAAGTATTCAATGCAGAAAATTACGCCAAATTAATAAATGTTTGATTTGAAAAAATAATTACTTTGTTGGACTAAATGTTTATTTGTTATAAATAATTTAATTCTAGTAATCAAATGAAATATTGCCTTCAACTAAAGAAATATATATTTATCTAAACAGAATACTGATCTAAATAAATGCATTCTTGGTATAAATGCATGAACTCTTTGTAAGAAATAAATACATTTTCAATTTTATTATAATTATTTTGAATCAAATCATTATAGAATATAATGCAAACATTAAACTATATCAGTGAGAAGGAATTCACGAATTCAAAATACACCGTTATTTCTTTTTACCTTTAAAGCAAATTTGTGGAAATTAAAATTATTAATTAAACTACTAATTATTATTATGGAAGATAAATTTTATTAATCACACAGGGTTAAGTTACAGCAAAAGTTATTGATTAAAAAATTGAGATAATACTTTTTTAATATTTTATAAATTTAAATAGATTTTCAGATTCTTGAATCGCTGCTAACGATCATATATTTGAAACGACTTCTATTCATTAATTTTGTTAAGTAATATGATTAAGTTCATACGAACATCCCACACAGAAAATACTAAAGTTAAACGATGTTGCATGTAAAATTTTCCGCTGTTAAAGTGTATATGCTATTTGATGAAAGTTTATCATAGTATGGAATGAAAGCTGTCGTCTGCTAAAATACACAGCAACTGTATTATGTTTTCGAACAAAACGAAAAAAATGGAATCGGATTAATTTTAAGGTTGAAGCATTAATAGGATTTACAATACGATGAATAAGTTGTATCAGTAATTTATTTCAGAATAAAATTGATTTTAAATATTAATCATTAAAAATAAATCCAAATATAAAAATGTATTTCAAACTTTAGTTTTAAAAAATAGTATCAAGTATAAAATGTCAGGACGGAAATTCCCGTCAGACAACTTATGAACTATGGTTAAGATAGTGAATCTATGGCAACTTTTCAGCTGAGTGACAAATGATTTATTTCCAGTCACGAAAAATACATTTTCATAGCAGATGACGGTTTATCACTTAAAAATTATTCCGAGACAGTGTCCAAACTCGAAATTATCTCAGTTGTATTTAAACTTTATTCGGTAAGGTTAATTTCTGTTGCAGCGAATCTTTCAACTACAATCAATGTCAACTTTATCTTTTGTTTTTTCTGTGCATTTATATGATTTTTACTGTTTATATGTTTGCATACATAAAACTAAAATCCACAGTAATTCTTATAAATATACTTTTCATATAAATTTTTATTATTTAATAATTAATAATAATTAAAATAATAATAAAAATAATAATAATAGTCATTGTCCAATATGTCGTGGCACAAAGCTCTCATCAGATCACTTGATTGCATTATATAAATGCGTCCGTGACTGATG
>JAAAKG020137919.1:0-12780 GCA_010014905.2 Druon quercuslanigerum
ACTAGTAATTATATCAGCTCGATATTGTAAACAAGAGACAAATTAATAATCCTTTTAGCTCAGGATTCATAATCGAAATAGGCCATTCTTTTTGCCAGGAAAGGCAAATAATAATTAAAGTCTATAAAAAAAGCTTTAGGTGAAACCTTACTCTTATATTTAAAAAATCATGTAAATAAGATTTTAATTTTCAAATTCAAAGCGCTGAGAGTTGAACAATTTTAAATGAAATAAGAACTAATCTAATGATTTCAAATTAATTTCAATTTACTGATACAATTATCGAGAGCACTTACGGTAATTAAGGAAATTTAATTATCCCAGGATGTGGGAGTTATACCATCTAAAGAGTAAATTTTCTAATAAAACGATGAACAAATCACTTGACTATTAAATAATAATTATTATGGGATATTGTTTACTTTTACTTCGAATAAACTCTTTTAAATCATAAATGAATCGTCACTTCAGTCCAAAAACTGTCCTTTTTCATGATGTACATATTAAAACTGGAATTTATTTGTGGAGGAGTAAAAAATGAAGCGGAAAAACGTTATTCTGCGTTTATTTGCAGGGCATCAAACTATTCATCAGCGCCTGTATTTTTCTGACAATTCATCGTCTCTGGAGGGAAATGGTAATTGTTGCGCTTGCAACCCAGACACGTCCAGCATTAAAAAAAGAAAGTATTTTTTATAGAGTTATAGCTTTCTTTTGCAAATTTAATTATTTAAAATTGTTTAAGGCGTGATTACAACCATTTATTTATTTATTTATTTATTTATTTAGAATAGATTAACTCCAAAATTTAAGAGCTTCCCTAATTCTTGTACGTTCTAGATTTTAAAGTTCAAAAATTTAAATTTGTTAGCTCAAAATATTGAACACTTTTGAAATTAAAGATTTTAAGGTTAAACAATTTAAAGAACGCGTTTAATATTTGTTGTGTCTAGTCATCCCGAAAAATTGGTGAAGATGGAATTGATTAGCCATCCTGAAATTTTTGGACGACTAGCTAAAATTATGAACAATATTTGATAACTTCCCGCGATTAAAAAAAATTTTAATATCAAGGGTTCGAAATTGGAAAATATGAAACTTTAATTCTTTTTATAATTAAATATTCGAATATGAAAATTTTTAATTTGATACATTCCAAATTGCAGTTTTTATTGAAAGCTGTTTTTTGAGTTAAAAGCATCAAACGATACATTTCATTTAAAAGGACGAGGCCACCTAAAAAGCTAGGGATTAAAAACATGTACTCGCTTCTTTCAGATAAAATATTTTCTAACAAATTATTGGAATGGTTATCAAATTCCACGTCAAAAATTCTCTGCTTGAATGATTTTTTTTATAAATAGAGACTAAAATAGTGAGGTAGATAGACTGGTCTGATTTGTCATTCTGGCAATTATAATGATTTGAGAATCAGTAGTGTTTTTTCAGTTTCTTGGGATTATTTTAAGGAGAAGATTTCAGGGTTTATTTTGCAATTTTTGACGATTATTTTACTTGATTTTGTAAGATGTTGAAGTTGAATCTTCAAAATTGTTAATGTTAGACTAACCTTCTAGCTCACTTTTTTTGTCTATATTTTTATATATTCAGTATATATTTGAAATAAAATTACCTTCAGGTAGTCTTATTTTTTATTTAAAAATTCAGGGGCTTTAACTTTTTAAATTATTTTACATTTCCGTAGCTGAATCAGCTTGTAATTTAAAAAAAGAAATTATAGTAACACGTCAGGCCTTTAAAAGCTTAAGTTTACCCCCCAAAAATAATTTCAAATAATTAAAAAATTAAAAAGAGTTTAATAAAAAAATAAATAAAACTGTTCGTTTCGCCCACATCATTAAATTTTTACACGAGACAGGAAGTACAAAATATTGTGTAGCAGCGACGAAGTGCCGGTCAACGTGTCGAGATACGTCTTTCATTTCTCATTCAGCGGAGAATAATTCAGTTTTAAAATCGCCGAGATTTCTAGACTGCAAGTAATTTTCATCTTTTCGTCTGTTTTTCTTTCTCGTTCTAGCCGTTCTTTTCAGAGATAAGTGGAAGCTCGTTTTGTGAAGGAAGTTTAATTGAAGGAGATATACTCCTGGAAATTCATTCATCTTCCTATGTATATATTTGCCTCGATCTTGCTAAGATTTTACGAGCTTTTTGAGTAGACAGAATAACGCTGGTACCGGCAGGATCTGCTGTGAAACCCATCTGACCGAAGTAACGTGTTAAGTGCCTAGAATGTGAACCTTAGACATTCATTAGAAATCAGAGGCATTCTGAAAATAGGATTGGTAGTTTAATTAATTTTATAGTTGTGAAAGAGTGTCCTTGAAATTTTTTTCAATGGTGCGGATTTTGTAATAATAAAAGAGCCCTCTGTGTTGGTAAAATTTATTACAGAAGTATGTAAAATCTCTTTTCCAGTAAAAAGAATTTCGTTTCTTCGAAATGAAATTTTGATCAGTGCAAGGCACACTTTTTGAACACAGAATTTATGCTGCTGAACAATTCCGCATTCGTCAACTTAACGAATGGTAATGATTGCAAATGTGTTTTTCTACATTTCATAACAAATGTATAGTTAATAAATCTGTTGATTTTAAAAATAATCGTAAAAGTTTTAAAGAGGTGATATAAAACTGTTGTGCGAACAGCAAAATGGATGTACATTTTATTTAATAATTTCACCTTAAAATTGGAAAAAACTCACTCCTTAATACCCCGTGGAGTAATTGTTGAGTGCCTTTTCTGAATGTTATGAAATTAAAATGAAAAGTTTAGGCGTAAGTTAAATAACAATTTTTTATAAAGATATGGAAAATAATGCCATTAAAATAAAAATTCTTCTCCTTTTCACCCTTAATAATTCATGAAACTTGTGTACTATATATAATGATATAAAAAATTTTAAATGAGAAAATGTAGTTTTTTATGAATTATTAAGGGTGGAAAGTAAAAAAATTTATATTTCAAAAGAGTTATTTTCCACGCTTGTATAGTAAAAAATATTATATGATTTACGCTTAAAAATTTTATTTTTATTTTATGAAATTATGAAATTTATGAAGTTTTAGGGCATTCAAGGATGAATTTAATTAAAAAATGAAATTTTTTAGCCTTCGTGTTGCTCACACGATGGTTTTATCTCATCTCTGTGAAGCTTTTACAATTCTCATAAAATTGATGGATGGATTGAATTTTTACCGTTTTGGGATACTTTAAGGGTCGCGTACTACTTCTAAAGATTTGTTTTAAATTGTAAAAATTAGAATTTTTTTACTAAATGACACAATATGAGGTGGTGAAACTTTCGCAAATCAAAAAATTAATTTTTTGGACCACACTAATAATTGTAGAAGTCTAATGTGAATAATGTATTGCATTTAAAGGTTTTCAATTTCAATTATTTTAATGTATAATTGTCCTAATAACAATTGTACAATTACGTTATTACATGAATTTGATTTTTTGTAATTTTTGATGATTCCAATTTAAAAATGACTGGATTTTAAATTTGGGACAGTGTTCAATTGAAAATGTTTAATTTTTAACGTTCTCGATTTCCTATTTATAAAGTTTAAACGTTATAATTGGAAATAATAAGATTAAAACTTCAGAATGAAAATTGTGAAAATTTGTATTACAAATAGTCAAATTGTTAGTTATTTAATGCAAAACAGTTTAATTTTCAAAGGTATGACATACCATTTGATGTATAAAAGTTTTTTGAACATTTGCATGGTACAATTTTTAAATACTTAAGTTTGGAATTTTAGACGCTCTTAGTTCAAATATGTTATTTTGGAAACTTTCTCATTGAAAAACTTGCAATTCAGTGTTTGTTGGAAATGTCTTCAATTTGAAACCTTTTTATTAATTAATTTGATCGAATGCATTGTATTTCATCTCTTTGTTCCCTCTTTTATTTTTGAAGTGTCAGAAACTCTTGCGTAAATAGGAAATATTAAAATATTCAATTTTCCCTCGTGTATTCTTTAAGTTACAAGGAGAAATGAGGCTCATAAGCTTTTTGTGAAAATGACGTTAGTTTCTTTCGAAATCAAGTTTATTTAGGACCAATATTAGTTTTTCGATCTAGCAAAGATAAAATTTTCCTTCATTAGAACGTTAGCACCTTTAAGTACACTACAGAACTGTAATAAAAGTTTTTCAAGATAAATACTATTTTTAGCTTGTAATTTGCAAAAAAAGCTACAAATGCTCCTCTACAGTTAACGCTGTGTCTGATAACTGTTCAGTATCACACAGAAGAACACTGAGGGATGAAAAATTCTAAAAGTACCTCATGAAACCATGGCTCCATGAACTGGAAATAGGCTACACTATCCTTTGAACGAATGGAATCTTTATGAAAAAATGTTAAGAGTTGCGCAAGCCGCGCTCACAACGCAAAATTTTGAGATATTTTATGGCACTTTATGGCTCTGTTAGGTGATCTGCGCTTGAAGTTGTCGATGATTTCGGGGCCAATAGATACCACCTCGACAGAAAAATTTTTTAATGGATAATGAAGCATAAATTTGTAGCATTTTAATTTTCTATATAGAAAGCGAAACTCCCCCCTTATCGAAGAGGACCAGAATTACTCGCGATTAGAATCTTCTGAAGGGTGTGTTATGGATTACAGGTGATTCGTCGAAAAGTGCTTCAAGTTTTTGGATCTTAAAAAGTGCGTAAAAAATCGTAAAATTGAATGTTTTATCTGAAAAGGACGACGTACTTAGGGAAGTCTGTGCTGGCTTAAACAGCCTTTGGTTTGCTCTTGTTCGATGAACAGGAGAGCGGATCAAATCGCTTAAGTACGTGAGCAGAGCGAGTACATGCTATGGGAGGTACGATGTCCGGACCCTCCCGCTGTTGGCTCTTCCTAATCCTGGGATGTATGACTATAGCAACGTTTGCCCAAAATCCTATTGAAGAGAAAACAACCTTCGAAGCTGCCTTTCAAGGTAAGTGACGAGAAAACGTTAAAAAACATTCATTTTTGCTTCTTCGTTTTCTTATCGAAGTTATAGAACAAAAAATTTTCAAATATTGTAATGGGGTAGTTGCATATTTTTAAATCTTCTTTACTTGTGAAATAAAAAGAATAATTAATGAAAGAATATGATTACTGAATAAATGTCTTTCTAGTTAAGTTAAATTATTTTTTTAATCTTTAAAAAGTATCTTTTTTATTTTTCGTGGGCAAATGAGGCGTTGCTGATTGGGCGGAAGAGCGAAAGCAGTGACCAGCCAATCAGTATTACAAGAAAGCCAACCATGCTTTGCTGGAACAGAATTTTCTAGATGTAACTTGTCAAGGTCACAAAATGGTTTCAATATCGTTTTAGATATTTTTTTTCAGAATGTAATTATATATATATATATATATATATATATATATATATATATATATACCGTGTGCCGTGTGTAAATTATGTAAAGCTTTTTTCTGAAATGTTAAAGTACGTACACCCTTTTTTAGGGTCCGTAGGGTTTGTATCCAGCCCCTATCTTACACAATTTTAGCCGAATAAATTTTGGTCCAAAACATTTTTTTCGTAAATTTATTTAGGGGTCAATTAAAAATAACGCATGCCGATTTGAGCTGGGCGGGTGTGGGAGGGGTAGTAAAATTTACCTTTTCTTATGAATTAACAAAGTAGTTCAACCAAGAATATAAAGGTTAAAAGCAAATTTCAATATCCAATGTAACATTTTTTTTAATAAACGTTTTATTATACCTTATTTTTTTAATCAAAACATTCGAGTTGTTTATTTGTAATGTCATTTTTCATGATTTAAACCAAAACTACGCATCCTTTCAAAAAATGATTATTATCAAATTTGTAGCTCTGTTTTCCATACACAACTTTTGTTTTTATTTTTTGTAGCTTGTCTTGTTTGGCCAAAAAATTAATTTCTTTAATTTTATTGTAGTTTTTTACACATAAAAAAACTAGACATTCTATCAAAAATTTATTAATGAAAAATTTGTGCGCGATATGCATAGGTTGACCGCAAAATGGAATTTTCGATTATTTTTTGTGTAGCTTTCGAAAAAAATGTAAGACAAAAAATGTAAATTTTTAATAAAAATTTAATTAATATGGTTAAATTTATTTTTCAACACACAGTTCAATTTTTAAACACGAAGATGAAATTTTGATAAATTGATGAGTTTTCAAACCACCAAAGAAAAAAAGTCAATCGAATTGTTGAAGTTTCAAGCCAAAGAGATCAATATTCATAAAAAGGTTTAATTTTTGAATTAATACATTTTATACGAAAAATTAAGTTGTTACCAAGCCATATAATATATTCATCAGAAATTTAACAGTAAATTTTTCAGCTGAAATAAAATAACATGAAACCACAAATAGTTGCATTTTCCTATTAGGTTCTATTAATTCAGTTCTAATTTAAGTAGAAAACTATAAAAAAGGGGAAGGACTGTGAAGGCTGAATTATTAAATAGGCATTTGATCATTTTGATCAAAAACAATAATAATTCAAATAGAAATTGAAATTTCTTTTTTATTCCTTTAAAATATTAAGTGAGAAGACTGAAAATTTCGCTTAGAAAATAAATTCAAACATGTCACAATTATCAATCAAGTAACATAACTTTTTATTTAATGTCTTAGGTACTGCAGTATGCACTTGATAGTAATATAAAGATAATACATAATATTTCCCACTATGTACAGCTTTTTCGCCTGGGAATTTAAAATTTCCACATCTGTGCTGTTTTCAATAAGTATTTTTTCAAACTACAAATCCATTTTTGTGTTAATTTTGAATTGCATTAAAATGTGATAATATCTCAGTTGATTAATCACTACTTGCTTTGTAAACCGTGATTACAAGTCAACAGTTTTACTCTGCGGATTAAACGATATTATGTCACTCTGGGCTCTAACTTCAGCCTCAATTTTGCCACCACGTGTCATCCCACTGCGATTCAAGTTCTGTCTTTCATTCAAAACGCGTATCTAATCACCGCTATCCAGCAAATCACGTGACGTCTGTTCAAATATACTATATGCTTCTTTTTTAAGATTAAAAATATCGTAACAAATTATTTTAATTTATTAACAGGACTTTCAACCATTAATTTGAAAGATTTTTTCACTGTTACGTTATTTTTTTTTTTTCAGAAAATTAGATTTATAAATTTAGGGACCTAGGATAAGCATAGATATAATTAAAACCTTATGAACAAGCTTTAAGAAAAAGCAGATTACTAACTTATGTGTTTTTTTTGTCTTATAACGAAGATGAATTCATTTGAGGGGGTCAATTTTTCATTTTTATTAACAGTACCTATTGATAATTATTGAATAATTATTCAATAATTTATTCAAATGATCAGTATTTTTGCAAGAAGAAAAATAAATTTTTCTTCGTTAGGTTCATTCGGGGTGTCGATTATTGATTTTTGAGGTTCGGGTATCAAAAAAATATTAAATAGCAAGTATTAAATATATAGAAAACACAATGGCTTAGGAAATAAATACATATACACAAACCATATAAAAATGAATATCAATAATAATAATAGTTAGAGATACTGAAAAATTCGTCAAAATACATTTTTAGGGTCTTTAAAATCCTTTAAAATTGCTGAAAGAGTAGAAAATCTGTTAGAATCCCGTGAAGCTCCTTAAAATTCTTTTAAAATCTTTCGGGTTATTATAGAATCTTGAAAATCTTGTAAAAGTTTTGGAATCTTTTCATATATGAAAAATTTCTTAAAATTATTTCAAACGCTTAAATGTTTAAAAATCATTGTCGGAATCCTAGATTCTGATGATAGTCCTTTAAATCTCTTGAAATAGTTGAAGTTATGTCAAATCCTTTGAGATTTTGGACAACTCATTAAATTCCTTGGAATATTTGTAAATATCATAAAGTTAGGATTCTTTAATAAATTAATGCCTTTTAAATTGTGAATCAATTCTATGAAATTTCATTAAAATATAATAAAAACTTTTGAAATTCCGTAAACTTTCATAAAAGTTGATGATTTTTCTAAAACTAATATCCAGTTTAGCATAGAAATTAAAAAAAAAGCCCTTCTTGGACGTACTAGTTTATAAAAGATCACTCGATCACGATGATCACGCTTTGGATTGGAATAACTGATTTGTAGCTAAATGACATTTTTTGACTTCATCATATGGAAAGAAAAATGTAAGAATTTATATATTTAAAGAATTAATGCTTAAATTTGATTTCTTCTTATAATTTATCAATAAAAATATTAAAACTTGTCGCACTTAGCCTTGTCTGACGGTACTGGATGAAGACTCAAATGCAACTTAAATGTGGATAATAGAATCATAACTTACGCGCAAATGTCTTTTTTAAATATTCATAATATAAATAAATGCATTTTTATATCATGGGTGTCGTTTGTTAGAAGTGTGTTGGCAGTATACAAATTTAAGGAATTTTTTGTATGAGAAATAAAAACGAACTTTTGCCCTTCGTTAATTTATGGTACTTTATGGATAATTTATGATTCTTGGATTGGACCACTTAGAAAACCACTTGGAAAAGTAATTTTTTATCAAAGAGTACATTAGCAGCAATGCAGAAAAATTACCTTTGGTTGTGCTCAAGAATTGGCCAATTGACCCACACTATGCATGCGTCGAAAAGAAAACATTACGTGCAAGTACTACAACAAATAAATGATAAATTTTTATTTGTATTCGTATGTTTTAGTGTTTCTGGATGGTTACACTTCCTGAAACCAAACATGTATGGCTTTCCTTCAGTTTTATAATGTCACCTTTACTGGTCATGAATTATTGCTTCTGTATGCGGGTAAATTTCCGGGATTTACTGTACTTCTACTTGTTTTCATCGCATTAGTTAGGATCAGGTAAAGACAATAATTCATGGAGGATGGAACAAAATTTTTTAAACGAAAATAATAGTCTTTAATTATGACCAGATAATTGATGAAAAGATAATTGATGCTTAATTAGCTATTTAAATCGAACTATATGTAGTATGAAAGTAAAGATCAAAAATATACTAATTTTTGATAATTTAATACAGATTCCCAATTTCATTCCTTTCGAAGGAAAAGAGCGAAAAGCAGTAAAACAAGGGCAGTAAAAGAAGTAGACAGGCAGTAGAGCAAATTTTATACGGTCAGACACAACCAAAGAAGCGTCTCGTTTCAGTTTCCTCTCTTCTTGCACTTCTGTTATGTACAGTTTATTTCCATACCTAACGAAAGCACTCTTTTTTTTCTTTAAAAAAATGTTAACTGTGGAGAACATTAGTTACATGTGTTCAATAATTTAAATAAAAAGTTTTAATTCAAATGGACATTTATTTATAGTGTAACATTTTTCAAATAAAATGTTTTGAATTTTGTGTTCCTTAATCCAACAATTTTATAAATTTGATTGTTAAATGTTTTGAATGTTGTAAATTTAAAAAGAAATTGCGCAAAATTGCTAATTTCTGCAGCCTTACATTCAAAATATTTTAATGTTCAATGCTTGTTTTGCTAGCTGTAGATTTTGTTTAGAATATTAAATAGTGTTTATATTAATGAAATTAATATTTATTGTAATATCTAAAATAAAAAAATCTAAAGATGAAATTAAATACTTGCATTTACGTTTTTCACACCCACGACCGCAGCGTGTTGACATCCGCGGCATCTCTCTCCTGCAAATTGTCACTTTTGCGGCATGTCTCATAAGAGAATTGACATTTTTACGGCTTTTTTCACCAAATTCTTTATGAAAGCGGAAACATTACAGAACTTATAAAAACTTTAAATAATATCAATAATTAAAAATTTGAGAACCGACGACGCCCTTCTGGCAAAAAAAAACTATAATTCAAATTTGTTTATTTAATAAGCAATTGACAATATATGATTTGTTTAACTTTTACATTTTTAAAAAAATTAAATAAAACTGAAACATAGAAAATATTATTTTTTGTCTTAATTTTATAATTTCGACATGCCCAGAGTTTCAGTTTGAGCTTCAGATTGAGCTTCAGTTTGACCTTTTCCCCGAATTGATTGTTTGCATAAAATTTGAAATATAAATAGGAAGCAGTTTTTTCCCAAAGTTCTTATTATTTTTCTATGCTCCGCAATAGACACTGTATGGAACAAACATAAAACCTCTTACGGGTAATAATTCAGTGTTAAACTAAAGAAATATTATACAAAAAGGACTTTTAAATTAAGGAGTTTTCTTTATTTCTTACGGTTCATATAGAAAATATTGACCGTAAGACACAAATAAAAAATCTAGGATTTAAAATGCATAAATATTTTCGGTCGAAGAAAGAATTGATTTTGATTCAAATTATTATACAATTCTACGAAAATGTAAATATTATAAGGGTTACCTACTATACCTTAAAAATGAGTAAAGTTGGTGGCTTAACTTTTGTCTTTGGTATGGAATGTCCTGGGAGTAATAATAATTCAGGAGCGATCGAAAAATTCAGATTTTCTAAAACGTTAAGAAAAATATTATTTATTTTATACAGAAGGAGGGGGGGGGGAGGTTATTTTGTGCGTACTGATTAAATTTCAGATGAATTTATATGTTGCGTGGAATAAACAATTTTTGACTTCCATGCTGTCGAGAGATTTTTAAACGATCTTTCGAATAGTTGCAAACCTTTTTTCTTAGTTTTTAATTTCACCTTTATTTTTCAAAAACTAAAAATTTGTTCGCCTTTTTTTAAGTTCGACAAAGAGCTTTCTTTCGTTTTTGAAGAATTACATAAATGTCGTTTATCCCGATTTAAGGAAATCTTTACATGTTCTAATTTACCTAGAAAAAGTACGTTAGCATAGCCGATCATACCCACTTTTAAACAATTTTATTTATAAAAGGTTGAAAGCTGTCGCCTAATTTTTTTAATATTTGTGAACCCCTATTAACTTTGATTTCATGACACTCCTATTCGAAGGTGTGTTTTAGCGTTGCAAATTTTGTATTCTTTTGTTTTTTTTCAATGCTGCAGAACAAAAATTTAGGAAGCAACTTGCGTTTAGCTTAAAATTAAATATTCAAAAATTATTTTGTATAAAACTGCAACACGAACCTATTTATTTTTATGTCATGATCTAATTTAATAATTAGTTATTATTTTAAAATTAAAGTTAAAAAGATATGTAGATTTCGAATTAATGTTTATATTAAATACCAGTTATTTCACTTTTATTTCTCAAAATGATTCAATTTAAACATACAATTAATTTATATATTATTGTAAATTCGTTAATTAATTTAAAGTATTTTTTCAATTTTTCAAAAGAATATACTATATTATTCAAACTAATTTTTCCCCCTTTTTTGGTTACATGCCACGAGGCTGAAAAATTGAATCATCATTATGTCATTAGGCCCAGGCATCAGTTTTTTTACACGGTTCTGCCATCCACTTTCCAAACATCACCATGAACATCAGCATCAAACATCAATATCAAAAGTCATTATATATCCAAACTAGAGCCATGAAGCCGCATAAAGCCATTGGAAATCTTTTCTTCCTGAGCTTAAAAATGTTCTGTAGCTACTATTACATTGCTATTAGAAGCATCTAAATTTTAACTCTTCTGGAAATTATAATTTAGAAATAAATCATGTATTAAATAAGAAAATGAGATTGTTACATTTTTTATTGGCACGGATATGGATTTTCCCACAAAAAGAATTTATTATAGCCAAAGCGGTTTGAATTTGCCTCATCATAAATCATATCCTGATATGCGCTTCTAAAGCTCCAACAAATTTTGCATTACCGCGGAACCATTATGCAGTAAATATTCACGCTAATTAAATAAGAAAATAAATCTTATCTTAGTAAGTAGAATCCTACATATGATGTCACATACTTCCCTCCCCTTCCTTTCTCAAACGTGGTACTTGCATCGACTCCGTTTTTTTCCTTCAGAAAATTGACGTAAGAGTTTACTGAAAAGAGAAGGTGCTGATTAGATTTCAATTCTATTCAAATGTCTAATTGCAATAAGTACCGAACAACAAAAAATTAGAACTGCAAATATTTAAAATAGCACTTTTGTAAAATAAACAGCTAGATGAGCTAGTTAGCGACTAGTCTGTCCCTTATAGGTTCTGCCATGACATGCAATTGATTGGTAGATTTTCTGAAATTCGAAATCCAAAATTTCTTTTTTTTTCTTCAAGTTTGCATTTCTAAAATTTAAACTATTTCACCTTGTGTAATAGGGTGGTTAAAAAGCGCTTTTTTTAAAGGACAACGATTCCCCCATTTCATACCAAACCTAAAAAGAAGTTCACTAATTACTTTTATAATTTTTTTATTTTAACAGTTTTTGGAATCATTTTTTAGGGCTTGAAAAAATGTAACGGGAAAGTATAGGGGCTTGTAGAGAATTATGCAATGAAGAATTTCATGTGTCAAACATATGGATTTGATACCCATAACACACTCCCACGAGTACCTGCAAACTACCCTTAAAACCCAAAATGTCAATTCTTCATGAAATCAACCTTTTGAACACTGTATTCTGATCCTTTTTTTAATTAAATTATTAATATTGGTCTAGTGGACAATTGATCATCATTGGTTAACTAATTTTTCATTATATAAACGAATGGAATTAGTTTAAATAATTTTTTTTAAATTTGTTTTTCCCCCCTTAAAATTATTACTATTAGTCTAGTGAAATATTAATTAACATTGGTGCATTAATTTTGAATTGTTTAAACAAATGAA
>JAAAKG020137920.1:0-12779 GCA_010014905.2 Druon quercuslanigerum
ACTTTAAAGAACATTGTCCAGTATTTTAAAATTATTTTTCATACCATCCAAATATGTTATCTCCTAAAAATTTGATACATGTCTTTTAGTGTACAACATTTGTTATGGAAATAAAATATCTTTTAAACCATTCATTTTTATTATATTTTTGTTTAAACATTGACTATTATTGAATGCTACTGTACTTAATTGTTTACACGATCACAAAACTCAACTGCGACCTGCGGCCTAAGTTGTTTGCAAAAATCTATTTCTGGAGCCGTGGGGCAATTTCATTCTCTTTTGTGGGACTGCTGCGTTCCCAACACACGGGAAAGGAACTGCTCGCGCGTTTGGTACTATAGCTTACTTAAATGTGGTCTGGCCGTTGCACCAACTGCCGTGGTGGCGCTGCGTTGCCACTAAGAAGACAGCTGCTTCCCCGAAATTTTTTCAGTGTAGATCTTCTATTATTTTTATTAAAAGATGCAGTTCGGAATGAACCTGATGCGTTATATTCTACAAGAGATCTTGAAGGGTTCCAAAACTACCTTGTTAAAAATTCACTTGTTGGTTGAAGATTCATAATTTTACTTGAATAATAATATTTTCATTAAAAAATGTATATATTTAGTTAAATAATGAACTATTTGGTAAAATAAAAATTATATCATTTGTATAAAATCAATACTTCAGGGTTAAAAAAGTAAACGATTTGATAGGAAATTCGACTTTTTAGTGAAATATTTTATCTTCTTTTTTTAAAAATACAACTGGTTTGAAAATATTCTTTTTTTTCGATAATGCAAGTAATAGGTTTGAAAATCTTCTTTTTGGATCTATTTAGTATCAATTTGAGAGTCGAATTTTCAACCAAAAAACACGAATTCTCAACAAAACACATTAACTTTTGACCAAACAAAAATTGAATTCTTATATTTCAACCGAAAAGATAATTTTTCGATGAAAAATATGATAGCTCATATTTTAACAACAAAAGATTAAAATTTGTCATTTATAATAGTTACACTGAATTAAACAGACGAATATTCAACAAATAATTAAAACCTGAATGTCTGACACCCAGGTCTTTGTAAAATTGATTTGCTGCACTTTTCCACAAAACTCTTGCTCGAAAAACCAGACAACACTCACGACTGTGCGTCTAGACTGCTACTAAAAACCCTACAACTCCTGCAGTACGGCCAGCTTAGGATCAGCCGCAGCATGCGAGGTCGAACTTGACCTATCCTCTTCCTCTCAGCTGTTTCTCTCAAGGTGTTCCTTCCTATATTCCTCTTTCTCGCCTCAATCTGCTAAATCAGGGATAACCACGGACCACTTGCATCACTTCTCCTAACTCGCTTTTTCTCCACTTTTGTTCCCTTTCTTTGAGTACTTATCCGAGCTTACCCTATCCTCCTATCTTCTCGATCTTGCGCGGAACGACATCAAGGCTCCCATATCTGCTCGGCTTCGATCGCCAAGCAGAGGCAAGCGGCCTTGCTATCAGCCATGCTCCAACCTCTTCGAGCTCCATCATAGCAAAGGTGGTTAGAGTGGGGTTGGACGAGTTGACAGATGTTAGCTCCGAAATCTTGTCCGTGGCTATCCCTGTGCTAGATTCTTAGCAGGAACTTCAGAGGTCGGTTTTTAGATAGACTTTAGTAACATTAATTTACACGTCGGTTGAGCAATTATTGACCATAGATTCGAAGGAAAGATATGGAAATACCCTCTACAGATATTCACTCCACCCTTTCCATAAAAAAACTGCGCGGCCACTGATATTCTCTCATGGGATAGAGCAGATAAGAGTACAGCGAGAGTATTAGTTGTCTTCTCCCAAAATAAACACAGATTCTTACCAAACAAATTAGAAAACTACTTCGAACTATTTCGTTAGTAGCTTTTTATTAGTACAGATTTAAAATGTTGAAGGCGTTAGAATAGATTGAGAGTGGGCGCGTTTAGTGGGCGTATTTAGCGCTGAATATAATCAGGAGGGGGGACTGGATAAAGAGTGGGAGTGGCTATTAAACGTGATCAGTTCTGGGAAATATAAATGGGAGTTGTCAGAAAAGGTGGTTAATAGATGTAGATTAATATATCTAAGCACTAACTGATGCACTACTGGCTATGCTTCCAGGCAAATTATGTGAGTACTTCAAATAAAGTCAGATTCAGGAACGTGTAATCACTGATTGTTATCAGATTCCTACAGTAATTCAAAGCTCACCTTATTAGAAAAAATTTTCACAGGCCCATCTCCAATGAAGTGGAGTTGTCTAGCGGTATATGTAATTATGCTAAAGGACTGATGATACTGTAGCAGCTAGGGTGAGACATGTACAGACTTCTGAATAACTGAGATTTTATATAAAGATAGCACCAATAGGTTTTGCCGCAGTACTAGGAGACTTCAATGGAATAGCCTAACAAGACAATAATAATATAGGCGGTATAATCAGTAAAAGCGATTAAGAATATTTGGATTGGTTTATAGGCGCGGTCAATGATTGGCGAAATCAGTAGGTTAAAAATTGAGTTCTTTTGTATAGTATATTTGCTTACATCAAACAAATTATCATTATTGGTATAGAAATAGTTATAAAGTTTTTTTTATTACAGTAGCATATTAAGTACCTTTTGTATAAGCGTTAAATAAGATGTGTACTATTTATAAATTATTGAGATTAAAAATCGTCTTTTAATTTTACAAAGGATTCATTCCATTCCGTAATGCATAACTCTCTTCGAGTTGGGATAATAGCTACCACTGCCACAAAATTTACGGCCCCTAACTCTGCCCTGGAATAAACTGAATGCTATTCATTACACTAACCTTCTCACGGCAACAAGGAGTCGACTACTGAATGCCTGAGAGTTGGAAATTCTTTGTAACTCTCCCCATCCACTTGAACTATTTCACTCATTTTCTTCCTCACTTTACCCATTCCCCTTTTCCTCCCAATCTCTTTCTGTCTACCTCCTCTCATACTTTGAATTCCTGCCTATTTGAATTTCTGGCCCACCAGTATTCAGCGCCTTTGAAAAGCCCATTGAAGAAATGCCTCTCGTGATAACAGACAAGTCGCGCTTCTGAAGGGGAGATAAGCGGATGCACGTATCGGTTTCGTAAATGCATCCCGGTATCGAAAACGAGAGGAAGGAGGAACGAAAATGAGACGAGTAAAGATCTTGATTCACTTTAGCTGCTACCTCGGCGCGATCGAAAAGTTCAAATTCATTCCAGAATCCTGAAAAGAACTTTGCGATACATTTTCTATGAATAAATTCAATCAATTGTATCCTTAAAGTTGTTATGGAAAATAAAAAAAAAATTGTTGTCCACTGAAAAAAACATTCCATTAAATTCATTTTAAAGTTTTGATTTTTTGATAAACATTTTTTCGTCAGATTTAAGCTGCTCTAGTTCAATATCAACCAATTTTCCCAGACCAAATTCATATTCCTACTTTAATCTGACTTTTAGGTTCAATGATAACAAAAAAGATTTTTGTGATTGATTTTCGAGATTCTTATATCTAATGACAAAAAACGATAAGTATTGAAGAAAAATATATTTTCCAAGTCAGGAATACAAATGATCTATGAATACTTTTGGTATTAATACTTCTTTTGTCGCATATCTATAATTCAAATAAAATCTACGAATTTAGGGATAATCGAGGTACGGTTAGAAAAAGTCGAATATAGACTTTGAAAATACAGATTATTATCTCTGATTGGAATAAACCGTAAGATAATTACACTCTTATATAAAAAAATTACAGTGTTTCTAAGTAGCTGTATTAAATTTTGTAATGGATTCGAATAACGAAAATTAGTATAGTTTTTTTTTTTTGAAAGAAGTGAAATAAAATGTTGTACATTTCGGTACGAACGCTTTGCAATTGCAAAAGGAACGACGGACGGAAGTTTAAGAACGCACACTATGAAATGTACTGCATATGCTTCTCAATATATAATATATAGATATAATACAATATATAATAATATATAGATATATGTATGTATATGTGTGTGTGTAAATGCTTGAATGGTCGCTCCGTGGCTACAGTGGGTCTGTTTACTATTCTTATACTAATACCTCTATACGCATATAAACCTATATTTTTATAGCTATAAGTCGCACGCATTACGCTGAGACTTATGATTCTTTCTGTCTTTATATATACTAAACGAGAGAACCGTATCACTATTTGTGAGAAAAAAATAGTGCTGGGTCAAAAATTTTAGATGCCCCAGACTTAATTAAATATTTATCATATATACATATATACAAAATAAGTACATATTAAAAAACATTATCTTTAGAATTATCTTAAGGCGTCTACTTAAATTCTGTAAAAACTTCCCTTACAATCCTAGATTGTTTCCAGGTATCTATAGATTTTTCAAAGGTATAATTTTCCTGAATAATAAGCCACTTAAGTATTAAGTGTCGCATTCTTCAAAGCAATACTGATCCTAAATCCCTTAAAAAGTATTACATAAGACTTTAAAAAAATCGTTCGTTATCCATCTGTGAATGGTTAAATGGTAGTTGACTGAGTTTATTAAAAGTGGCAAAAATTTTAATAAATAAGGTGTGGTCCAAAAAAGACATTATTTTTTTTTCAAAAATATCTGCCCTACAAATTATTCCTTTTGGTGTCAGAATGCCCCTCAATATTGGCATTATTTATAAAAAAATAAATACTTAGGTATCTCTCAAGTTCATTTTTGTATAAAATTGCTTTTTTAATTTCCACTATTAATTCATAATTTTACTTCGGTACGTATGCATTTTATCTTTTTTTGTATTCTTAAGTAAAAAAAAAACCATTGACATTGGAAACTAAAATAACATAAGCCATTTTTTGCAAATCATGGGATTAAGAGATAATTTTTATTTTTATTTCTGCCAATATACAGTGGACATTTTATACGAAAAGGAACAATTTTTAGGGATAGAGCAATTTTAGAAGGAAAAAAACGAGAACGTTTTCTAGACCACTATAATAAGTGTAAACCAATTACGCGAGTTAATTGTAAATAATCTTTTTCTTTGTCCTTATAAATATTTAATTGTGTAGGAGCGGTATAATTTTTATATATAAAATCAAATAATGATGTTTTTTAATTTATAAAATTAGCTTTATAGAACGACAAAAAACATCCTAATTGTACAAGCATTTACGAAAATTATAATTACTAATAATAAAATCCAACAGTTAACGAAAAATGCTTTTAACATATTGAACTGTGACCCTCTCGAGTCTACGAGAGAAACGAGCTTCCTCATTTTTTGTTATAACATTTTTTGTACTATTAGTTACTTAAAATTCCGAGCATATTTAACATATTCATATTTTAAATTAAAATATTCAGGAAGAAATTCTGCTCGAATCTCCTGAAAAATGTGCAATTATATCAGACAAAATTGTTGAACATTTTACTTCAAAAATAAGATGAATAAAATATTTATTAATTATTCATTATTTAAAGTAATTAAAATAAAATATTAAATATGGGAATGTGAACCTCCTAAATTCCTAATTTTTGAAACAATGTGAAATTTGCAATATTTTACTTATTCTTGGAGCAGACGTAGAACCTAATTAAATTTTTTATTGCGCATCACGACTTTTCCAGTGTCAGTTTTTAAAGAAAATAATCCTATAATAGAATTTTTCGTCAAAAAGCACTAGCTAAAAATAACTGAATTTTATCTCCTCAATAATCTATATCTGAAAAATCGAGAATTTAGGAGGCCGGTAAAAGCCGAGAAATGAGTATGACAGTAAATTTATTTTTTTACAGAAAGTTTCACACATTTTTAGAAGAACCATCTATCGAATCACTTCGAATTACTATATCATTCAGTTTACAACGCTTAATTCAAAAATATTTTACTTCACTGGATTCATCAGTAAGTCTATGTGAATCAGTCTTACCTTATGCATTTTATTTGATCTAAATTCATTACAATGTATATTTTTAAAATAAAAATTTTGTTTAGATCGTTTTTAATGAGTTGTAAGAGGGACACCTTTCATTTCTTAACATTTTTGTTAATGGGAGTTGAAATGGAGGATTAGTTTTAATTTAGACAATTTAAAACGAAAACGCGGATTAATATTTTTGGGTAAAAGCTATCACAGGGTTCGCATCCAGCCCCTTAACTCTGCCGCCGGGGGGCCCATTTTTTCGGCCGAGTCGAGCGCTGACGGCACAGTCTTCTTCAACAAGAAGCTAGGCTTGGACTGCGAACTCTACGTAGTACCCACCATCGCGAAAGGAAAGACAGTGCAGAACTACATATTAGGGGCCCTGAAACCCCTACCCCTGTTCCAGGTGCCGTGGAGGCGGGAAGGCATCCCTGCCACTGGTCACAGAAATAATGTTGGTCTAACCCCTGACCCTTTTCGAGGAAAAAAGGAATTTTCAACAAATCAAAATTTATTTATAATAAAAAATTGTTTCAGTTTCCACAAGTGATGAATTTTCAACCAAGCTGTTCAATGTTCAATTTAAAAAGATGACGGGGACCCTAATATGTAGTCCTGCACTCTCTTTCCTTTCTTTTCCTTATCCTAGTGTCTCTCTTTCTCGCGCCTAATGTATCGCTATAGTGGGTACTGCGTAGGGTTCGCAGTCCAAGCCTAGTATCTTCTTGAAGAAGACTAGCGACAGCGCTCGACTCAGCCGAAACAATGGGCATTCCGGTGGCAGGATTAAGGGGCTAGATGCGAACACTGTGGAAGCTTTTACCCATATTTTTTAACCAGAGATCTTTGAACTATTGAATTTATCGAAGTTAGAAGGTTTAAGTTTTGACTTGCACTTAATTGAAAATCTTTAAAAGCTTATATTTTATATGCGTAAATTATTGGGAGTTTAAATAAAAAATTTCGAAATTAAAATTTGTTCAAGCTTTAATTCTCAAACTCAAAGTTGTTTTTTTAGGAGAACGGGTGATTTCGGGCGGAAAATCATTCTATACACTAGATTCAGAACTCTACACTGAATACAAAATGCGTTAAAAAACCGCAGACATCGATGGACAAAAAAAGTATTTTCAAGATCTTTCAGTAATTTAGGTTAGGAAAATTTCTGTTCCAAGCCAACTTTGATAATAACATTTTATACACAGACCCAAGTTCAATTTTGATATGAAAAGAAAATTGTTGCAGTACATACCATCAATATCAGTCTCCATTTGTCTAAAATGAATAGTAGCACTTGAAAAAAAACCACGCGCACTTGGAAAATATCGAATATTTGAGGAGTTTAAGCGACACTAGAAAGTAACGCGGCGGACGAAATGAAAGATCGCGATGACACTCGAGATAAAAGGGACAACAGGTTACCCGTCCGAATAGCATACAGTGATGCCATATTGACTAGAGGAAGTGACTTTTGACATGAATTTCTACCTTGCCATTTGTCGACTTTTGGCCAGGTTTTTCAGCATTTCCGCCACTGTGCGATGGATCAAAAGGTGGCAGCGTAAAGTTTACATCGATTCCGGACGAAAGATTCACAACAACAAAAATCAACCTTGCCAAATAATGTTTATACGAATCGAAGATAATTTCAGATCTTTAAACTTACTTGGATAATCTTTCGCCTTATAATCGCATCATTTTTATTCAAAATGTAGCAAGAATTACGACGAAAGCGCTATCGATCGTCGTTTAACTTCATTAAATTGGAAAGAAATGGGGATTCCCATCTGTCAGCTGCTTTTTGCCAAGTTGTATTAAACAAGTTCTCATTCGTCTACAATAGCCTAATATTTTTTGAAGGAGATTTATCAGTAAGAACAATGTCTTTTTTGTGTTTTCTGTTGCTGATTCTACATTTTTTACCGAAATTTGCTCACTTCAGCGTGACGAAGTAGACGAGATCAGAATTATTCTCCTAAACGTTTTATCATTATTGCTATGGACGTAGCAGGCGACAGCTTTTATTCCATCGTAGAATAAACTTTCGCCAAATAGCATGTAATTTTAGTTTTTTTCTGTGGAGTTTTAGTTTTCGTAACTGAAGGAAGGCCGGGAATGGAAAAATAAGCCCATATGAACTCCCATCTAACAAAACGCTGCTGAAGGTTGGTGACCTTCTCTGCATAAAAAACTAACCAGCTATGACTCTCGCTTGAAACTAGTCACCTCCCCCCCAATCTCTCATTTATTGAAGTTTCGTGGAACTGTTGTTCTAACTAGACTCTCTACGTTAAACGCTTTGAGAGACCCTTTTAGTGAATTATTGGGATATAAAGCAACAGGCAACCACAATTGCTATGTAGAACACGATGCGATAGAAAATGCAATTGACTAAGTCTGGGTCCCTGTGGTTAGGGGTATAATTTAGAAGTTAAAAACGGTAAGACTGATGTGTTGACCGCATGTGTAACGTTTGAATCGTAAAAATAAAATTGGAAACGAGCGAATTCAGTTTCTAAAAAAAACGGAAGAAGTTGCAATAAAATACTTAGCAACAAAATTTTTTTGAAACAATGAACATTTTTTTAAACGAGACAATGAAACTGCGTCCGTTTTTATACCAATGCATGTTATGTATTCTAATAATATACATTTATGGAAATGATATACAATTTGAGGGACCAAATTATCAGTATCACCAAATTGCGATAAGTCGATGCTTCGACCTTAAAAAAATCTATGCACAAGTTTGGGGAATATACAAAGACCGAGCGTGGAGCGCGAGCTACATGCATTATCGAGTACGAAACGCGAGCTAAATACGAGCGAAGCGAGCCACGCGCGCAGCGTGCGACGAGACTATCCACGCGAAGCGGGCGAATTTTTAAATGCAAATTATATATTCCACCAATTTTAAAACAAATATCGATGGAAGTTTAAATATTTGATACGTTTTATATTTTATTAATGTTTCATTTAACACATTACTATCACAATTGCTAATTTTTACTTTTATTGAATTTCACAATAATATATAAACCTAATAGATCTAAATTTAACCTTAACAGTGAACAAAATTTCGAAAAAGGAACTACTTTCCGATTAAAACGCAGAAAGCATAATATCAAATCATTAGAATTTGTTTTTTCTTTCTGGATGAGACAAAAGTAAAATGGGCTAAATGTAAACTGTGCTCCTTAGGAGATTCTCGACAACCCGAGTCACAACCAATATTAAAGCTATTAAAATGAAGGACGGCAACACAACGGGAGTAAAAACGAGAGTAATACGTTATCTTGAAAGGATCCATACAAATGAGTTTCAGGAAATCTACATGCTTCACACGTTCAAAAAAGTAATTTTAATTAAAGTTTAAATACCTAATTTTGGTTAACAAATGCATTAAATATTAAAAATATTAAATATTTCAAACTTAAGCATATATCTTCTCACTTTTATTTTAGTTTCATGTGAAATGCCAAACACGTTTTATCACACTTCTTTGTTCACTGAAAAAGTATTTCTTTGAATCAAAAATATATATCCTTTATATCGGGCATTATTTCGTAAGTATATACTTGATATTGTTTAATTCGACCTGTTTTTTCTTTTTTAAACTAAAAATTAGTGTTTTTATCACGGAGAAAAATGGATGTTCAAACGTAGCATCTACATGCTCAGTCGAGTGAACATATTCTATGTTTAACTATAAGACAGAAAGGGTGAACTTCCGATTAAGGTCCACCTCCAAAATCCTTCACACTGCGTATACCTATGTATTTTGACGCGCTGAAAGTGCGAAAAAATCATAAACAATATGGTTTTTTGCGTTTATCTCAGACAATATGCAAAATCTCGCAAAATGTTTCCAATGAAGGTTGTAGATCGTACGAAAATACACATTTTTCAACGAGTGATAGGTTCCATGAAAATTAGTGATATCTTGATTTTTATGGAAAAAAACAATGAGCATTCTCCATTGGATTCGGTTGGGTACCTACTCACGCTTTTCACCACGGGAAGGTTGGAGTCTTTTGAAAAGCATTTTTTTTTGTATTTTTTTATTTTTTAATTGTTTTTTTTTACTTTTTTGATTTTTAAATATATTTTAAATTATTTTATTTAGAAATTCTGAGTATATTCTATTTATTGTCTTGATTGTATACTCCTTATAAGTTTTTTTTTATAATAGTCTGCTAAGTATATGTAGTGGCCAGGTTAATATGCTTCTATGTTAGTAATTAATTCTTTAAACGGATCAGCAACTATTTTCTTTACGCGTCGCCGCCTCAAAAATTCACAGAGATGCTCTGCAATGTTGCTCTTACGCACTCCTCCTCGTGAGAGAAATCGTCGCATCTATCACCGTCACCGAAATAATGTAACGTCACACCCCTGCCCCATTTCCCACGCGTCGTGGGGGGCGAGAAGGCACCCGTGTGACTGGTCACAGAAATAATGTAAGGCCACGCCCCTGACCCTTTTCCCAAGCGTCGTGGGGCGGGAAGGCACCCCTGTGACTGGTTACCGAAATAATGTAAGGTCACACGCCTGCCCCTTTACCCACGCGTCATGGGGGGCGGGAAGGCACCCCTGTGACTGGAACCAGAAAAAACTTAGGTCACAACCCTGTCCCTTTTCCCACGCGTCGGGGGGCGGGAAGGCACCCCTGTGACTGGTCACAGAAATAATGTAAGGTCACACACCTGCCCCTTTTCCCACGCGTCATGGGGGGCGGGAAGGCACCCCTATGACTGTTCGCAGAATTAATGTAAGGTCACACCCCTGCCCCTTTGCCCACGCATCATCGACCTTTTTCACCATGCCCGTTTTATCTGTTACCTATTCATAATGTCACTCACCCCTCCTGCAAGCTCACCGACCTCTTTCACCATGCCCGTTTATCTGTCACCCATTTCTAAATGTCACCCCCCCCCCCCACTTCAAGCACACCGACCTCTTTCACCATGTCTGTTTATCTGTCACCTATTCCTAAATGTCACCCACCCCTCCTGTTTGAAAAATTTTGTGAAATTTTGCACATTATCTGTTATAAAGGCAAAGCCATGAATTGTATGGGTTTTTTTAAAATGAAAATCGATATATCACTGATTTTCTCGGAAACTTTTATCTGTAGAAAAAAAATGTATAAAATAAAAAATGTATATCTGGATGAGGTCTACAACTTTTGTTTGAAACTTTTTTTTTGTTGAAATTTTGCGTATTACCTGAGATAAACGCAAAAAACCATGATTTTTTATGGTTTTTTCACGGTATCACCATGAAAATCGACTAGTCGCAAATTTTCACTATCATTTTCGTAATCAGTGCGTCAAAATACGTAGGTATACGTAGTTTGATTGATTTTGGAGGTGGACCCTAATCGGAAGTTTATCCGACAGAAATCTAGATGTTCAAATGTAGCATCTGTAGATATTAAAAAGTGAGATGCTTCTCTGTAACATCCAAAACGTTCTACTGAAATATGCGAGATATTACATCTATGGTTATGTCAAATAGTTGCTGTAAATATTTGAGGAGTTTGCTTATTTCTAGTCATTTAAGAAATTCATTAATAACTTATTTGTGAATTTCAAATTAAACTTTAATGTTCGGACATGAACGAAAAACAGATAAAGGATATTAAATGTCGATCAGATGATATACATTCAATCAATTTGAGGTTATGTTTAATATTTTTAATTCAAAGTAAATCCTAAAAACGGACTGTGTAAGCGGAGAACAAATGATATGTAATCTGCATTTAAAATTTTATCTATTTTAGGTTACTTAAACTCAAATTTTATTTAAAATTTATAAAAATTATGCCACATGTGTTCGAGTCAATATAACCTGAAACGTCATATCATTGTTACCTCGTGTAGATAAATAAAATTCTTCATACAATTTTAATTAAGGATAGATCGTTTTGATTCTTTGGAAAGACTCCAAAATTGTAATATTGCATAATTGTAATATCGAAAATATATAGCCGTCAAATATAGTCAAGAAATTCGAATGCGCGATGCGCATGCGCTCGGACGATTATTACATCTGAATGATGAGGTATAACATAAAAATATTTTTACGCCTAACGTCTCAAAAAAAAGTAGATGTCTAGCATGAATATCTGCATTTTAGGCTGTAAAATCTTACCCTTTGAACATTTACATTTAAACATCCTTTTTCTCCGTGATTCGAGCGATATTTGGCGAGAAACATACTAAACAAGAAAAATGCTCGTTCAATTGTCAAAATTATCGTCTCGGCTCGTCTCGTTGCCACGAAAGTATTAGTTCAACCGAGCGAGGTAAAGTATTTGATTGTAGACTCCTGGTGAGATAAATTGTTTCTAGTGTCCTCTTCTGAATTTAAACTTTCATCCATTTCGTATTTTTCTGCCAATATTTGACATCTATAACTTCAAAATTCAAAATAATTAGATGACGAGACGATCCGACACGATCAAAACAAAAGGTTTACCAAATAGGTCCGAGTGAAGTCGAGCGATGTAATTGAATTTCTCGGCTCGAATGCAGCACTACTAAAAATAAAGCTTAGGATGCTTCATGGGGATGAAGCCGGTCAGTGGAAGGGGAGAATTGCTGGCAGCGCAAAACTGCGGTGATCAATTGAACAACTATTTTCACAATTGCTCAAAGACCAGCGCAGTTTGCTTGTAACTGCCGAACTTCCTAACCTCGGCGCTGATCAAAATTGTCGGATTTTGTTGCGCGGTTACCTCAATTTTTTTAAATAAAAAACAAGTTTATTAATTCTACCCAACCAGTTAAATAATGCTCAATCTCCAGAAGTAATCACGCCAAAATGACTGCAAAGTAA
>JAAAKG020137921.1:0-12779 GCA_010014905.2 Druon quercuslanigerum
CAATACTGTAGCAACCTTCAGTAAGAACTATTAGATTGCATTATGTGAAAATCCTGATCAAGATTAGATACAACCCTTAGCTACTATGCACCTCATAAAACTACTTCTAACAATGCTTTTCAATGCTCAATAACACCTTCGCAACATGTAATAACGAAACAACCACAATCAAGGTCAATTACAACCATCAGCATAACCATAGAACAATTTTTGGTAACGATCGATAACCCAATTAGAGTGAACAACAATTTAGCAAAATTCAATAAGAACTATTAGCATGCAGTAAGTAAAAATCCTTATCAAGATTATATACAATCCTTAGCAACTATGAATCTCATAAAGCTACTCCTGATAATGTTTTTCAATGCTCAATAATATCTTAGCAACATGTAATAACGAAACAATCACAACTGAGGTCAATTAGAACCATTAGCATAACCAAAGAACAACCTTTAGTAACGGCCAGTAACCTAATTAGGGTGAACAACAATGTAGTAACCTCCAATAAGAACTATTAGCATGCACTAAGTAAAAATCCTTATCAAGATTAGATACAACCCTTAGCTACTATGAACCTCATAAAACTACTCCTAACAATTCTTCTCAATGCTCAATAACATCTTAGCAACATTTAATTAAAAAAAAAACAACCTCAATCAAGGTCAATTAGGACTATCAGCATAAACATAAAACAACTTCTAGTAGCAATGAAAAACAACTTTTATTAGCGGTCAAGAAAAATTCTTTATAGCTATGGTGAACAAAAACTTAGCAACGTTCAGTAAAACCTATTAGCAACTGTAAATTAGAACCCCTGGTAAAGTTTAACTACAATCCTCTGCAACTAAAAGTCTTATAAAATAACTCTTGCCAACGCCCAATAACAATTCCTAGCCAGAGTCAATAAAAACTTTTAGGAACATTTTATAACTTGAGAATCCCAATCAAGTTAAATTGCAACCTTCAAGAACTCAGCAAAAACTTGCACTTTATAGTATGATTATTGTTGTAATATTTGCCATTATCTTTAACTAAGCTTTAAAAAAATAAAGGCCATTTAACATTTAAAGTATTTTCTACAAATTTTTAAACCAAAAAGAATGTTTTCAAGAATCTGTAAACTTCCCGAGTGGAAATGTATTTTCACGGTGAAATACAACATTGTGAAAATTGTAATTTAATGTAAAAATTATAACAACTTTAAAATGTTTTTTTTTTTGTAATCTTAAACAAGTTTCAACAATTTTTTAATAAACAATGGATAACTACAAGGACAGTTATTAGAAACTACAAATTTTTCATAGAATCTTGACGCATTTACGCATGTTAACTTAATTAGATATTTTCATTTCAAACACCAGTTAACTTCACTTCGTTGATTGCTGAAGTGGAAAAAATGGACCAAATATATGGGATTCAGTTCATTTTTGCCTTATTTTGCTAATATCTTCGCAGAAACTAATTTTTTCTGTATAAAAACATTTTTTAAATATTTTTTATTTGTTAAGGACTATTTAATGACATAATAAAATGATAGTAATTATTATTCATTACGAAGATAAAACAAAAATAAAGTTTAGTCCCATGAATTTGGTACATTGTTTTCCTCTTAGCATTCAACGAAGTGAAGTTAGCTGACGATGAAGTGAAAATGCCTAATAGGGGAGTTTACCACTCATCAGAGTGCCTGATCTGTTTGGTACCGATTTCTGCGAAAATTTAAATTTATTAAATCCAAAATAACTCTTTTTAATGGAAATTATTAATAAAAGCTTACAGTTTACTTGTAAAATAAAGTACAATAGTAAGTCATTCAATTTCAAGAAAAAAAATTTAATAATTTAAGTCACTTTTTGTTTATCTAATTCTGAATTTTACAAATATAACATTATTGTCTGCTGAAAAAAAATTTAAAAACGTGTTTTGATAACATTGTCTTTTTTGTACTAAATTGAATTTTCAACTAATTAAGATAAATTTTAAATAAAAAATAAAACAGGTCAATTTTCAACCAAAACAGTGATTTTCAAATAACTAGAAAAGGTAAATTTTATACTAGAAGAAGACGAATTTTTAACGAAACTGTAAAATTTTAAACTAAAAAAAAAATTCAACCAAAAATAAATTGGTGTAATTTTTACATAATTAAATTGAATTTCTGACAATATAGTTCCATTTGCAACAAGAGAAGTGATTTTTGAATTAAGGAAGACAACATTTTCAATCAAACATGAAATAGTTAAATGTCATGTTAAAAAATTAATTTTCATTAAAAAAAATCGAATTTTTAAATATAATAATTGCGTTTTCAGCCATAGAAATTAATTTAAAGAAGGAATTTAGAGAATTAATTAAACAAAAAGTAGTATTACATTGAACCAAAAACGATAAATTTTTAAAGAAAAATTTAATAGTTGATATTCCAAAAAAGCAGATTTTACTATTGAGTAAAAAACAGTTGAATTTAAAGAAAAAAGATGAATTTTAAACGTACTTTATTTTTAAGTTCAGAAATCAATTGTCAACGACATCAAAAAACAAATTTTCAATAAATTAGTTAATTTTAATCAAAAGAAATCAATTTTTATCTAAAAAAAATGTAACCAAAAATGAAATAGTTCAATTTTTAGTTAAGATAATAATTTTGATTAAAGAGGAAGGAGGTTTTGAACCAGATACTTAAATTTTTCAACAAAAGTAATGTATTTTAAAACAAAAAGGTAAATTTTCTACATTAAAGTCTTTTTTTAACTAAAAACATTATTAAAAAAAAGATTTTTAACAAATTATTTAAATTTTCAACAAAATAGTAATATTTTTAACCAATAGAATGAATTTTTAACCAACATAAATAAATGTGCAAACAAGAAGCAGCGGCGTACCCAGGATTGTTTATTTAATAAAAAATTTATTATATAATAAATAATAGATTTAATAATAAAAATACTTAGTTTCTTGGGGGACGGGGGATAGAGCAAAAGAGAAAAGAATCTTAAAAAAATGAATTAGTTAAATTTTTAAACAAAAAGAGACGAATTTTTTTACCAAAAGCAGACAAGTTAAAATTTCTGTTAATCAACTTTTAACAAATAAAAACTAATTTTTATCAAAATAGTTTATTTTATACCAAAGAGATTAATTTTCCTTAAGCAACGTGAAATGTAATAATTTATATTTTAACTGAAAAATAATTTAAATTAAAAGCTGTTGAACTCAACTAAAAATACGAATTTTCAACAAATCATGTAATTTCTAAAATAAAAAACAACGTTTTTAACCATAAACAAAAAAAGACAAATTCTACCAAAAATTAAAAAAGAAGACGAGTTTTCTATCAAACAATTGTTTTTGTAAATTTAAAAATATGGTTGTTTTTAGTTATCGCTACAAAAAACAGTAAACTTTAGAAAACTCGTAGTGACCATAATTGAAATGATAAATTTTTTCTTTTTAAACTAAATAACTGGCCCTTTGACTCTATTTTACGAATGAAATATGAAATTTGATAAATAATTTCTATAAAAAAGTTATTTTATGTAAATTAAATTTGAATAGTTAATAATGATTAAATATAGCCCAATTTTTTGTAAAAAATATTTTGGTGCATTGAATTTTTATAGGTTTCACTACATAAAAAATATTTATTAAACTATGAAGCACAGGGAAAAAAGTATGAGTTCCGAAAAAGTAAATGGTGGATTTAGAATACTAAAATAAAAAATGATCAAGAATGAATGTTTACAAATAACACCATTTAATTATTTGTTTCAAGAAGCATTATAAAAACCCATCAAATTAAATTCATGGTACGATTAAAAAAATTAAAATTGGCAATAACGCGAAAAATCCCAGAAGATATAATCATTCAGAATTCGAAGATTCTTCACTGAAAAAACTAAAATATCTTTAAAAGAGTTATTACAAACTTTGAATTCAAACCTAGTTCAATTTAATTCAAGTTATCAAAAAAAAAAATAATAATAATAAATAAAAAACAATACTAATTTTTAATCTAACTTCAGGTTAATCCTTTCATTTTATTTTAAATGTTGCATTTCCGACTGAATCCAACTTCGGATCAGTTCCATTGAGTTCTATGATGTCAGCTCTAGCCTGCTAAATTCATTTTGGTTTCCGACGTATCGTTTAGTTATATTTTTTAGACATGTTTATTCCCAAGATAATAACGAGTAAAAATTAAATTAGACACTTAGAGAGTCTCGAAAGAAGAATGGTGCGAAAATCAGTCCTCGTTTACGACCTGCTCAAATCGGAGAAGCCCGAAGTAGGATTGACCAAAAACGAAATTGCTAATCGCTTACATGCTAAATACGGCTTGACGCTCGGTAAAGGAATCAAACGGGAAATCGATGCAGCTCTTCGACGTGGAATGGATTATGGAATTTTGTCGAAAAAAACAAACAAATATAGGTTATAATTAAAAACATTTAAATTTAAGGTTATTTTGAAAAATAATTCATAATTATTTCAAATAGAGCTTTACAGTTAAATTTAATAGGTCTATTAGTCTTAGGCTTAGAGACTTATAATAAATGACAATTTTTAAATTTAAAATCAGGTTAGCATTATGTAATTTTAGATGAATGTATGAAAAAAATCATAAATCCGATTTTTTAGATATGATCTAGATTCCACGAAAAAGGCCCCAAGAAGAAAATCTGGGAAAGTAAAAAAAAAGAAAGTGAATAAAAAACGTCATAAGGTCGCCAATAAGGAGAAAGTTCCAATGCCAACAGTACCTGTATTGCCTGATTGGACCCCCAAAAGACGAAAGCTTCTCGAAGAGCCTGTTTCAAAAGTTAAAAAATAACCTAACTCTCCAAAATAATTTATTTCGTGGAAAAAGTTTTGTGAAGTCTTGTCCTTGAGCGCCGTCTAAAAAAATACAATTTTTAAAAACTTTAATCTATTTTTTTTTAAGATTTTATTTTATTTCAAATTAGCTGCAAATAAACGCGCGCAAAACGCGCTTACGTATCTAGATATTTATTTTCTAAGATAAAAAATACAATCAATTCAAAATTCAAAATATTAATTAAGAATTTCGGATTGAAAGCGTTTGAAATTAAAAAAAATACGTTTTTTGAAATTTAAAACTTACCGAAACCAACACTTCTAGATAAAGCAAAATATGTAATAAAGACAATGTTTCAAATGGAATGAAAAGGATTTGAACTTGTATAATTTCTAAACTAAAATATTTGAAATTGACTAATTTGAAAATGTTTTAAATTGAAGTATATTACGTTAGAAGTTCCAAAATTAAAAATTTCATACTGGACTTTTGAAAATCAGATAATTTCATTAGAACCGCGTTTAAAAATATTGTCATTTTTAATTTAAAGCATTCAAAATTGAATAATTTTACTTTTTAACCGAAGAATCTCTAAATTTAATAATTTTAGATTAAAATTTCGAAAATAGGATAATTTAAAAACGGCCAAAATTTGATATTTTTATAATAGAATTTTGAAAATTTAATGATTTGAAAACCAATGGAATTAAAATTGTCTTATTTCTGTTTAAGAGTATTTAAAATTTAAATATTTGCAATATCCAAATTTTGAATTCAAATAATTTTTTCTTAGAAGCAACTAAAAGTTTTTAATTTTGTCAAGAATTTTGAATTTTCCTTACACAAAAAATTATAATTTAAAATCAAAATTGATTGGAAAAATTTGTTAAGGTCAAAAAATAAATACTACGTCATTTTCATAGTTAAAAAAGAAATATTATTGAATTCTTAACCATTAAAAGTTAAACAAATCAGAACTTCATCTGAAACTGAAACTGATTAGATACCAAGAATTATTGCAATATTGAAATTTGTTATACTCAAACCCTGTAAAATTTCAATTAATTCCAGTAAATTTAATTGTTTTAAAATAGAAAAATTTTCATTTGTTAATTATACTTTTCAAAATTGATCTATTTTAATTTTAATTTTAACATTAAAATTTACTAAAGGGAAAAATTTA
The DNA here is from genome assembly GCA_010014905.2 of Druon quercuslanigerum. Lineage (NCBI taxonomy): Eukaryota > Metazoa > Arthropoda > Insecta > Hymenoptera > Cynipidae > Druon > Druon quercuslanigerum. The sequence continues at coordinate 6,000 of JAAAKG020137921.1, forward strand.
AAATTTAGGATTCAAGGCGAAAATTTAGAGCTCTTAAATTGTAACATTCAAACTTAGAGAAATTATTTAATTACAGGTAGTTTAATTTTGACCTATTTTGCTCTTAAACAAATTTTTTCTAAATTAAAAATGGTTTTTTACGCCCTTATTTAAAAATTAATAAATTATGAAATTTTGCATTTTTTAATGATTCAATATCTTGGAATATTTTTTCCAATACATACTAATTCAGTTTTCAATGCCTCGTCCTAAAATCATCTCATTTTTTAGAATTGCATTTGAGAAGTTAATGCCCTAATTTTCCATGATTTGATATTTATTCTAATAAAATTTAATTTAAAATTGTTAAACTAGGAATTCTTTAAACTAAAAATTGTTCCACAATCAAGTTTTTGAATTTAATATTCTAAGATTTCGAAGAAATTAAAAACCCAAAGAATGCTATACGTTAAAAATAGCAACCAAATAATTTAAAAAATTTTAATTTCTAGTTATTAAATCTAAAACTGACTTAAATTCAAACCAAATAATTTCGAATATTAAAATCTAAAATTATTAAATGTAAAACTACCTGATAAGGCTTTTAATGCGAAAATTTCAAATTTGGAAATGTGACTAGTATATTATTTATATGTGTCATATGTTTTAGTATTAGGTTAAATTTGAAGTGAATAGATTGAATAGATTTTTCTTCTAAAAACGTTGAAAGCTATATCATTTTTTATTGGTAACTTTCAAAATTCATCAATTCAAACTCAAAGCGTGGACAAGGAAAAAAATAAAGATTTTGTTCAAAATTAAAGTATTCCGAAATTAAGATCTTGAAATTAAGTTATCAAAAATTAATCATTTTTAACATTTTCATTTTTTAATTGCCTCATTTCAGTCTAATGTGCAAAATTAATTACATCAAAATGATTGATAAAGCATTACCTTGCAAGGTAAACATCTTCATGTTGAAGACAATTTTACAAAACAAGACAAATTTATTTTCGAACCTGAAAATACACATTAGCCTAAGCTCTAACTTTTTAGTCAAATATTTTTCAAATTAAACAAATTAAAAATCATACATATGATGTAAATCTTTATTTGGATTTTATTATTTTTATTGATTTATCGTTGTTATTATTTTCACAATGTCTTGAAGATGAATGTATACAATTTGTATACATATAATGAATGATCTCATTACAATTATTTTACATCATTGAACGCATCTTTTTAAACTAATTTCTAAGGAAAATAATAATTTGACCTTACTTGTTTCATATATTTTCAATAAAAATTTGACATATGGTGTGTCAATGACAAAACACAGTATGAACAAAAATGATAAGATTCAATATCCAAACATGAAGCATTACAAATTGAAATCTTAAAATTCAGAATTGATTCTGAAAATTTGTAAGATTATATTCGAGCAGAAATTTTCCCATAAAATTTCTTTTCCGCTCGGATAGATGTATCCTGTTAAGCGAAACTGAGTTAAACTGTCCGATCGTTAATTTTAGTTTTTCTTGGTACGAAATCATCTTCGATATTTCTGAGATCGGTAAAGCGATGGTCATTTATCGCTGATTTTCCGGCATTTAATAGTTCATATAACATATACTAAAATAAGAATGGAGTTCCGCTCGCAATTGATCGGAGGTCGAAACCCATTGAGCGCAATTTTTCCGGAGTCGTCGACCCCGCTTGAAATGAACCGGCCTTTCTGGTCTTTTCTAAGATGACCGCTGATGTAAGAGTTTGGTATCAGGATCGAACAGACCGTAAAACCGTCGAAAATCGGCATGGCCAATTGACAGGGAGACGTAATCCTGGACATCCGGTACCTGTTACTTACTCCTTAAGATTTAGTTTAGCCCTCATCTTGCGGTACCTACCTCGTTCCCACAGTCCCGTTTCTTGCGAATCCACCTGTGATGTTCCGGAATTCCGGAAAGGAAAGCCCCTATAAAAATATGCCCTAAATCATAAAAGGAAGAATGAGCGAAGTTCAAGGAATTATATTCGGCAATTTTTCATTCGAATTTTAAACTTGACTGGTTTAATGGTTTACTGATATCCCTGTAAAGTTACACCATCTCTATTATAGTCCAGGCTATCTGGCTTCAGCCTAATGTATTTTTTCGACTATAGTAGAGCCTCGATTTCACGTTCAAAATATGTTTGAATACTGGTGTTGAACAAAACCTCGCGATATCCACCCGTGATTCTCCTTCAAAATTGATTAAATAATTCAAATATATCTGAAAAATCGTATTTTCACGCTGCTCGACTGCATATTATTAGGAAGAATCGGTATTTCACCCATTTTTAACTCTTTAAAATCTCTTAAAATAAATATAACATGTTAAATTATTGCAAATTGCGTCATCCAAAAAATTAAGTAAATGTATAATTCATGCAGGAGCATGTCCATTGTTAATATTTTTACACACTATGCCACATTAAAAAAAATTATTAAAATTGAATGAATAGTTCCGGAATAAACGTGAATAATTTCAGCGCGGCGAATTTGAAGCGAGTTTTTCAGTTTCCAGAGCGCGCGATGACGTTCTCCCCCCACCATCATCCAGTGCGCCGAGTTCGAGTTTGTACCTCGGACTTCCGACGATTTAAAGGTAAACTCAAGTAATATTCGCATTTTCAAGTAGTGGGTAATAAAGTTTGACTCTTTTACTGTAAATTTAAAAAAATCCGGTTTCTCCATGTTTATAACTGAAGGCGTTGCAATTTTTTGAAAAAAAGCTAACTTGGCTCGTAATGGAGCTAGAGAACCCATTTTTTTTTTAATTTTAGAAAAAAGGCATCAATACAAAGGTAAGTGTTACAAATCGCTATGAAGAAATTCGAGGAAGTTATTTAGTTTTAGACGCGCGTATAAAATTGTACAATAAACAAATGCATTTTTCAATAAACAATAAATATAAATGACGACTTTTAATCGAGTATTTTGATAGTGCAAGCCTAAAGAAATTGAATAATATGTTGCAGAAACTTGTACGACGTTTTTTCATGTTTTTATAACATTTTTTATCTAACAGTTTTTTTTTTGTCAAAAACCAATTATTCATAACCTGTCAAAAATTTTGGATGGAAACAAATCATGGATATTTGTATCATTACAGCGGACAGTTAAAAATAATTAAACATGTTTTATTTATTCAGCATGATACAAAAAAAAATATTGAATAAAAATGGCGTTTTTAATGGTTTTTTTGTTAATAACTAATTAGTGAATTCGCCAATTTTAACGCGCTACGTTTCTTTCGACGAGGATTTTTTTATAGTTTTTTTTTGGTTTCGAATAGATTTAGGATAGTTCTTGAGTTTCCTGAAGGGTTTAAAAAATAAATCCGGCCAAGCTCTGGCGTTCTTTGAAATTAGAATATTAAAAAAATAAAAAACCTTAAGTCATAACATTTTGAAAATTGACAAATTTCTCGTTTAAAGTTTCAAAAGTACTCATTAGAGTTCTGTTTCCCTCCAGAATAATTCTATCAAAAAGTTTGATAAAAACTTTTAATCAAGTGAAAACTCAAAGAACTGCTACACGCTAAGGTGAACTGAGATTTCAGAGTTCTGCCCCTCCTCCTCCCCGCCCTCCAGATAAGATCTACCCAAAATTCATGTGAAAGTTTTCTATTAACTCAAAATTTAAGGAACTACATCATTCTAAAGTGAACCTAATTAAAATTTTGAATTTCAAGAGTTCCTATTAAAGCCCCCCACCCTCCCAGAAAGAGTTCTGCTAAATGGTCTTGCGAGATTTTTCAATTAAGTCAAAACTCAAAGAAAAGAAAAGTGTTATGAGTATTTTTTGAAGAACTTTTCTGGGGGGGGGGGGCTAGGGCTCTGACAAAAACTTTATGAATTCAAAATTTCTGGTTCTCTTTAACGTCCTGTAGTTCTTAGAACTTTTACTTGATCGATAGGTGTCACAAAACTTTTTGTTAGAACTCTTTTATGAGATGGGTGGTGGGGAGGGGGCGCATAACTCTATTGATAACCCTTAGAACTCTCAATATTTTCAAATTAAAAAATAAGCTGCTGATGTTCCTTGAATTTTCACTTGATTGAAAGTTTCAGAAGACTTTTTGGAAGAACTCTTTTGAAAGAGAGGCGAAGGGGGGGGAGAACTCTGATTAGAACTCTTAGAACTTTTATCATTTTTAAATTCAAAAACATTTATTTTTAGTAAAAGTACCGTAGAGATCTTTTCTGGGAGGGTCCAGAGCTCTAATCAGATATTTTGGATATTTTGATAAATGAATTCGTCAATATTTTTTTAATTTTTAAAATGTTACTCAAAAAGAAATATTTTTTTATGTTTTCAATATTTGAAGAAAATAATAAAGAAGATTTTCGTGAAAAAACCACCTTCTTTATTTTTCTAAATTTGTTTGAAAAACTGCTACTAGTACCAGAAAGGATTCTAGCAGTAGATTCATGTAGGCTAAACGCGTGATTTTTAAATTATTCTCGTAAACAATGGAGAATATCGCAAAAAAAACAAGAAACATTTTTCAAAGAACTTTTTTAGACGTGCAAACTTTTATATTAAAATTTTTTTATCTGTCATTGTTTCCAAGAAAATGTAGACAATTATATTATAAGAAAAAGGAATTCTTCTGGCAACAAAAATTATTTAGCAAGCATGAAAGTTACAAGATATCTCCATTATTAAAGTAAAAGTTAAAAAAAAATTAGCAAGAAAATAAATTTTTAATATTTTTAGAAACTGCTGCCATTTTATTAATTTTAAACCTTTTTTTTCAATTTTACAGCGGATTTTGAAAATACTTCTAACTGTTTAAAATTTTTTTTGCAAATCGGAAAAATACATGTCGCTTAATTTCATTTAAAAAACAACATATTTCGTCTTTGAAAGATTCTGAGATTTTAAATGTAGGACCCTGTCTGATTTAAAATGGATTAATTCATTTACGATTTAAATATTCTCTTCTATCAAGAATGTTTAGAAAAAATTATTAATAAATTTTATGATGAAGCAAAATTACTTACTTGGAAATATCAATATACTAAAATGATGTCTTAGAAAATTCGTTAAACAGATAAATAACCTAAAAACAGTTACTAAAAGTTTTATTCACGCATTGTCGCAAACAATGAAGTTTTCGATAAAAATGTGTTTCGATATTGTAATATCAGAACGCTCCCTAAATAATTATGTATTGTTGGATTGGCGATTATGAAAAATAAAATTTATATTTAGTATTTATGAAAGGGGGGGGGGCGCTCAGCTTAGGCGTCACATGATATTGTGAGAGGGGGGTAACCAAAGTGTCACAAACTGTCACAAGAGTGAGTAAAGTAACACTAGAAATATGATAAAATTATAAGTGGACGCCCCTCATCATTATTTTACTGAAAACGACATATTTTTATAAAAATGTTATAAAATGATATATTATTATTTTACTTGAAATTGGTTGAAAGCCGATTTTTAAAAATGGGAGATCTCATGTTTAAATTTTTCGTTAAATATTGAATTTGAGCAATCAAAGTTTCATTTCCGCATAGTTAATATGAGAAAAACGTAAAATTACCTCGCGGCACTGAGAAAGAAAGATAATTAATGAAAAGGAAGGTCAAAGTTTTGCTTTCTGGGGATTTAGGCCAGGGAAAAGAAGGAAGGCAGGGGAAAGGGTCTGGGGCGCATAAATATTTCAAGATAAAATTCAGTGGCAAAGAGTTAGCGCATTGCTGGCTCATTGTAAGCCCTACAATAGGGGGTGTGAGGCAAGTATCGACAGCACCGGCTATTGTACCTAAATTGCATGTTGCAAACCAACACAATACCCACCGATTCCTATTCCCTGCTCGCCCCCACGTTCAACAGATTAAGCAGCGACAAAGTATAGCTGTAAAATCACGGATGACCGCCATATGCTCTCCCTCTGCTTGAATTACATGCTGCCACTGCTCGAACGTAATAATTAGAGGTTCATCGAGGATTCGTTCGATTAGTAACTATACGAACCAACCGGAACAGTCTGTCCGCTAGTGTTGCGTGCTATCGATTCACTTTCCTGGAAAAGTCATAGCGATGATCGTAGGCGTTGGCCAGTGTCATTCACCACACTATAAATTATTAATTGCAATTTTTAATTAACATTAGAAGAATAGTGTCATCAATTAAAAATTGTTAAATTGAATAATTTTTTTAAGCAAATCAAACTTCAATTACAGACCTCAGACTGACCACACCATTGACACTATTTTACACTTTATGGAGTGATATTTTCTCTAAAATTTCAGCTAATGAAAATATTTTTTACTTTCTCTTGAGAAATATATTTTTCTACTTCTTCATCGCTGATTGGCTCAAATAATTTGTCCGCCATCTAGACAAAACATAGCGTAACGGAAAATAATCACACGAAAGTATTATAGACTTATTTGGAAGGAGGGAGGCGGGGGGGGATGTCTTACAGTTTCTTATAAATTAACAAAGTATGTAGTTAAAAGTTTATTTAAGTTCTTGAATTGATAACAAAGAAAGATGAATTCCTAACTAAAATTTTAAAGCTGATATTTCAACCATGAAAGGATTTTCATTTTTCATAAAAAATAGATGAGTTTATCCAAAACGAACGAGTGTCCATATAATAGTTGAAATATCAACCAGACAGTTTTTAACGAACTTTTTGTTAATGTTACAAGAATTTATAAGTTAATGAGCAGAATTTCCTGAAAATAAAATCAAGAATCCAACGATTAAATTTGGACAATCAGCATAAAATGTTC
>JAAAKG020137922.1:0-12779 GCA_010014905.2 Druon quercuslanigerum
ACTTGCATTCCAGCGTGTCACCCAACTTGCATTCCAGCGTGCCACCCAACTTGCATTTCAGCGTGCCACCCAACTTGCATTCTAGCGTGTCACCCAACTAGCATTTCAGCGTGCCACCCAACTTGCATTTCAGCGTGCCACCCAACTTGCATTCCAGCGTGTCACCCAACTTGCATTCCAGCGTGCCACCCAACTTGCATTTCAGCGTGCCACCCAACTTGAATTCCAGCGTGCCGGCCCCCTTGCAACCCAGCGTGCTGCCCTACTCGCCAGTTCCTCTTCACCCAAAACACCATCACTTCGAGTAAGTACTAATACTTTCAATAATTGTGAACAATTTACAATTTTAATGAATTAATTATATATTTTTGTTGAAAACTATATTTTATTGAAGAATTATTGTAATATTTACAGGGTTGATACAAAAACCTGATTTTAAAATTTCCTAAAATTTTTTGACTTTTATCTGTCTTTTTTTTTATTTTTCCTGACGGTTATACATTTTTCTTTAGAGTATAAAATCAGCATTAAAACTAGGAAATCAGTAATGCTAATGCATAAAAATGTTTGTCTCTACGTTTATTTTTAAGACTTTAAAGGAAACAGTGATGCACCTTTGGATAAGGAGTCATTCAGAAATTGCACAAGACACTTTTCGAACAAATTGACGGTTCTGGCCTGGTGATTTTTGCCCCTTAGTTGTATTAATTTTCTAATCGGAACTAGGAATTTTTAATAAATTACATGAAGCTTCAATCAAAAAAGTTAAATTTAAAACTTATAAATGGTTCCGAAGCCAGATAAAACGAATTTATAACTAGATAGTACATGTTTAGCCACTAAGATGAATGTGCAACAAAATATATTAATTAAATAAAAAAACAATAAATTCTTAAACAATAAAACGCAAATTCAATCAAAAGCGACGAATTTTTGAAGAAAAGACTTGAATTTTAACTACAAAAAGTGTAATTAATTACTTCTTTACAAAAAATTAATTTTTGAGGAAAACAACGATTTTCCAACAAAATAGTTCAAGTACCAATAAAAAAAGACAATTTTTTACAAAAGTGTTCAAAATTCAACCAAGTGCTTCAAGTTTTAAACAAAAGCATTAATTTTCTGCCAAAAAAGAGAAATTTTTAACAAAATATGTTCCTGAATTTTTAACAAGTATTCGAGTTTTTTTATGCGATGAATTCCGTACGATGAATATGGTAGTAAAATTTTTAATAAAAAATAAACACTTCTGACCAAAAATATTTGGATTATTTGTTGGTTTCTGTTAATTCATTTTAGGTTCAAGAAGAAATACAAAAAGGGAGAGGTTATTCAAAACATAGGGACAATAATAAATTCTTTTTAAAGGGGTAGAAGTTTTGAAAACTTGTCTTGAAAAAATTAGAGAAAACGTAGAAAAAAGCATGAAAACCAAGACACACTGTAAAATTTATTGTGAAAACTTTCCATTAAGTTAAGGTAAAAAATCGTATTTCATGATTGCTTATTGAATTATTAATAATATTTTGAAAATATTTCAATTCATGTAAAGCTGTAAATGTTAATTTTAAAAAACGTTATACAAAAGAAAACTATTAGAAATCAGGAAGGTAAAATGAAAGAACCAGATGACCTAACTGCTTTAACTTTCTTCAAAACCATGAGATTGCAATTTCTTGAAAATTAAACACAGGCTTACCACACAAATTGATTGCTTTGTGTGCATGCAATACAGTTAAAATGCTCATTGACCTTCCTTGTTTTTTACTTCCTAAAATTAAAAGCGTAAACAATTTAAAATTCCAGAATGACAAGTTTTTTGATAACAAAAGTATAGAATAATTTTAAATATCCTCAGGTGTATTTAAAATATACTGGAATTATAATCAGACCATAGAAATAAGGAAAAGAATTTGTTGCTTACACAATTTAATTATTATGAACAAATGTTCATTGCATGAATTATTTTCATACTTTTTACACACCAAAATTCTATTCTATCTAATACATATCACAGTAGCTGCTCAATACTATTAATCTACAATAATTTATTAACATCTAACTTTTGGCTTTATTATAAATAATTTAAGATACTCAATATAAAACTTTCGTCCTCTTTTCTTGGAAAAATTTGTCTTAAATTTTATATATATTAAAATCAAATTAAAATTTAAAATTTGTATAGTAATTTGTAAAACATTTATATATCATTTTTGGTGGAACCACTTTTGTCTTTTGATACTTTTGTCTCTCATACTGTTTTTCCAAAAATGTATTTGAAAATTTTTTAATCTTATTTCTTACAATTAAATCTTTTTTTTGTACCTCTTTTCGTTTTTCACCAACTTTTACTTATTTTTCATTTTTAATATTATTTTTAAAGAAAAAAACAAAAACTACGCGTCCTTGTCCAAAAATTTTATTTTTTTAATTTAATTATTTCGTTAAGAACTTAATTTAATTGTCTGACATCATATTTTATAAATTAAATAAAAATTTTATTCTTTTTATTGGTGAAACTTTATGTTTTTTGTTCGAAAATCACCAATTTTTAGAAAGTTTATTTTATTTTTTGCTTGAAAATGAAAATTTTTACTGAAAATGTAGCTATTCCATTTTTTTTAGAGAATTATAAAAGATTTCCTTTTTGAATAAAATTCACATTTTGGATTAGAAAAGCCAACTGCAATGTTTTTTTAAAATGAAAATCCAACTTTTTTTACGAAAATTTGTCTTTTTCATTATTAAATGAAAATGAAAATTGTTTATTGAAAAATTAATTATTTTTTAGAAAATTTACTTTTCTCTAAAAATTCATATTTTGGTGTTGAAAAGTCAAACTGAAATATTTTTTGGATGAAATTCAAATTTTTTGTCCAAGTTTGTGTATTTGATTTAAAAATCCATTTGCTTTGGTAGAAATTCTTCTCAAGAAGTGGATTTTTTTTTAAATGCATTAATTTTTAACTAAATACTTGAATCTTTGAAAAAAGATTTATTAAAGAAAGACGAATCCAAAAAAACATATATATTTTCATTTTTAATTAAAGAAACCAATTTTCTCCGAAGATTTTTTTTTCACGAAAAAAGAACAGTTTTAATTAGTAAAAAAAACAAGATTCAACAAAGAAGAAGGAATTTTCAAAATAGACTTAAATTTTCAACGAAATACATAAATTTCCAATAAAAAAGATCAACTATCAATCAAGAAGACTAATTCTGTACTACAAAAACGAATTCGTAACAAAATTCATGAATTTTAAACAAAAAATTTAATTTTTCAGCCAAAGAAATTAATTTTAAACCAAATAGATCAATTTTTAACAAATATAAAAAAAAATTCTACACTGAAACATGCCTACAACATGCCTACAAAAGAAGCATGCACACTAAAGTGTTGCTATTAATGCTGTTACCCTAATACCATTTAAATGTACTCCTGTAACATAATGCATAAGGCGCCGGTTGAGAGCCACTGTGCTTCGAGATCGAGCCCAGCGCTGAAAAAAAGAAAAAAAGTCGCCGAGAGGGCAGGTCGACCGTGGTACCAGTCCTCTCGGCGACCTTTTTCTATTTTTCAGCGCTGGGCTGGATCTCTTAAGCCATATTTACAACAAAGCAATAAATTTTTGAACCAAATAACAAATTTTCCAATCACAATATGAATTCTCGACCAAAAAACCAATAAAGCAAAGAATTGTCCGTTATTCTTAATATAGTGTGACCGGGGAAACGCCTTACGTAATTTGCAAATGACTCCTTAAATTCCACTTAATTTCACCGAAAATTCCCTGATATTCCCGGACTTTCCAGAATTCCTTGGCATGTAGAAACACGGTATTTAAAATTTTTGTATGCCATATTTGCAAAATTAAAAGAAATTGTATTTCTCAGGCCTGAAGAAATTGTCATAGCAAGTGGATATATATTTAAATTAAAAAAATTAAATTTTTTAAATCGTGATATTTCTCTTTCATTTACGAAGATAAGGAAAGCTCATAACTTGAAGTTAATTGTAAAATACGGTTGTGATGGTTCTTTAAGCCATAGCACGTATAAGCAAAATAAACATGATCCAGGTATGGTGGATAACAGTATCTTCATGGGTTCAATGGTACCACTGCGACTTCACTTAGAGAATTTGGTAAATTCTGTAGTATGGCAAAATTCTAATCCATCGTCAACATTATGTTGCAGGCCAATAATATATGAATTCGCAAAAGAAACCCCAGAAAAAACCAATTCAGTAATATCGTTACTTCAAAAAGAAGTCGATAAAATGAAGACCACAATAATAAAGAACGATTTCGGTAGTTTTCTGATAAAACCTGACATGATGTTGATGATGCTCGACCAAAACGTTTGCCAGGCTCTTTCTGGAACTTTATCATCTATGACTTGCTACATTTGTCAAGCTACACCTAAAGAGATGAATAACTTAGATAGAGTCAAAGGTAAAGTTATAGATATAAAGTCATATGATTATGGATTTTCATCACTACATGCTTGGATTCACTATATGGAAAATATTTTACATATAGCCGATCGACTCGATTTTAAGAAATAGCGAGTAGATGCGGATGTATATACAGATTTGCAAAAGAAGGCGAAGACTCGAATTTGCAAAGCTTTTCATCAGAGGACAGGATTGGTAATACATGCAGTAAAAGAAGGCTCAGGCACATTAAATGACGAGAATACCGCAAGAAGGTTTTTTTCAGACCCTGAAATAAGAGCAGAAATTACGGACTTGGATTAAGTGGAAAGATTTGTGTACATTCTGCATAAATTAACAAGTACAGAACCAACTGACTTGGAAACATTTGAAATATATACTATGGAAACCGCAAAACTGTACGTACGTGTATACCCTTGGTACTGCATGCCTGTAACTGTCCATAAGATATTATTGAATGGAGCTGATGTTATGAAACATTTTCGATTGCCAATTATACAGTTTTCCGAAAAAGCAGGTGAAGCTCGGAATAAAGACTACAGGAATACCTAAAAAAATCTTGTATTCTAAAATTCATCGAATTCAATTCTACTATTGCAAATGTAAAAAGTTTTGAGTATTAAATTATTACGAAATTAATGGAGGGCATTCAATGAATAGACGTTTCTTCAATTCAAAAAGTTTACAAAACTTATGTGTTATATTATAGGGAAAGGAACATATTACTAAGTCTAAAACTATAAGGGACGGTGTAAAACAAAAAGAAATCCCAGAGAGAATTTTCAAACTTACTGAAGCTTACTGCAAAGAAAAATATTTTGAAAGAGGTTCCAATTACTTATCAAGAAAAACTGCACAAACAGTTTTGGGACCTCGGAGATTATCATCAGCAAAATTTGATAAGCTGCAGAATGTTAAAATGTAGAGATCCCGTTGAAACTGAAGCGCAAACAAAACATTGATTAATTAACTGGGTTTACTTATTTCCTGCTGACGAAGAAAACATTATAATTTATAAAAAACGTTTGCTTGGTTTTCCTGCCTTTAAAAAATTTAGCAGGTGGGCATCAATTCCATATCGCACTTCTCACTATAATCGTCAATCTACGAACCATAAATATTTTGAAAACCCATCGTTGGATCTCAAAACTTTGTACAAATTATTCGAAAAATATTATTTAGAGAAAATAGGGCTCACACTGATGTATGCAATACTTTCTATAAAAGTGAGACAGAAGAGGTGACAAGTGAAGACTTAATTAAACGCAAAGAAAGTGCTCAAAGTTATTTATCGTTGAAAAAGCAAATACTCTGAAAATACTAGTCAATGTTGCAAATTTGATTTTGCACAGAACTTACCCTTACCTAAATTACTGGTATCCGAACAATTTTACAAACGGTTAGTGTGGTTTAAAATCAACTTTTTTTTGAAACACCATATTTTTAACTGAAATGTAACTGTTTAGTAGTAACCAATTAATAGGTTATTTTGTTGAATTTATCTCGTTTAGTTGAATTAATTTTGTTTTTATTAAAATTGATACCAAAAGAGATGAGTTGTTAACTAAAATTATGAATTTTCAGCAGAAAAAATAATTTTCAACCAGATTATTTTTCCTTGAAAATTTTTTTAAAAGTAAATTTTACTGGTTTTTATTCAAACTAAACTTTTTAGTAATTATACTACTCATTCGATTAGAATTGCTTAGAGCACTATATTAAATTTATATTTCGTTTCCAAAATTCGTTAGACTTAGGAATTTAAAAAAAAATTTTGAATTCATAAATCAAGTTAAAGATTGAGTATTGTGCTTGTCAACTTTCTACTTAAGGCATCCTTAATATTTATTATTAGGTATTAGGCATGTAAAATATGCCCTAAATTTTTCTTAAGCAACGTTTTACGAAATGAAAATAATTCGTCTGTGAAAAACTGCAATTCCAGTTCCAATTTCAACTTGAGAAAAATTTTTCCTGATACCAAGTATTCGAAAAGTATCAATTGTAAAAATTATCTAATTTCTCCTACAGTGTACTGTGAAAACTATAACCTACTTTTTAATAATGTTTAACGTATAGTGCAATTCTTTATTTAAAGTTATTGTTAATTATAAACAGAATTAAAGAAATTTAAATAAGAATAAAACTTAATTGAAAATTCTATTTAACGTTCCAAAATCAAATTATTGTGCAGAATTCCTGAAAATAAAACCAAGAATCCATTGAACAAATTTGTACAACCACCATCAAATGTTCCTATTGAAATTTAAAAACAACAAAAAAAAACACTTTATTCTCCTAAGAAAAAAAAAGAAAATGATTTTCCTCCTTTGAGAAAAACTAAAAAGTGGAAAGAAAAATGAGATGACAACCAACCAAAACCCCTTCCTTCTCTTGTTCTCTTTCTTTCGCCCTTTTTCTTTTTATTATTATCAAATCAAAACAACAAGATGTTTCTCAAAATAAGAACTGTTATCAAGCCACACAAAAACAAAAATATGAAATAAAAAATAAAAATAAAAAATACACAAGCAGACAGGGATAGCGCCAACACCACGATGTTTCCTAAACATGTTTCCGGTTTCCTAAACCGTAGCGTACGTGCCGTAGCGTTGGTGTTTGTTTTTTGAACATTCTTTTTTTGTTGTGATTTGATACTAATAAAAATAAAAATGACAAAAGAAAGAAAAAAAGAGAAGGAAGGGGATTTGTTTGATTGCCTTCTCATTTTTCTTTCCTCTTTTTTATTTTTGTTTTAAAATTTCAATAGGAAAATTTTATGGTGGTTGTCAAAATTTGCACTATGGATTCTTGGTTTTATTTTCAGGAATTCTTAGGTTTGTAATTGTTGCAAGTATTTTTCTGATGCACGGATTTCCAAAAATCCTATTTCAGTGAAAAAAAAGAATCTCGACCCGAAGAACGAATAATTTGCAAGTCAATTGTTTACATTATCAAAAAAATTGTCGCATAATGATATAATCTTTTTTAGGAAATTAGGTTACGTTGCTCTTGGTTCTGTGATGACAATCCAAAATAATTATTAAGCAACTAACTTTTTTCAAGGTTAGGTGCGGCTATTTGGAAAATTATCAAAAGTGAAATATCATGAAAAAACGATTTCCTAAAGAACCGCAGGTAACCTTTGAAAACACTCACCTGTTACAACACTTTTTTCCATTTTCAATACGTATATTGATGCAAAAATTTTGCTCTGTGACACCGGATACTTGATTTACACACATAGCAACCATTTTGTATGAAAAGGAATATACAAAATTTCCGGGAGACGTGGCGACCCGCTACGTTTTTTTCGCAAAACCGAAAATTGTGATCATCATGTTCTGAAAGATGAAGATTTCATTGTTAAAAACATTTATCGTGCAAGCAGCTCATACAGCGTTGACTATTTTTACTATATTTTTAACCAAAGTTCTTTTATTTAGTTAAAAATTCATCTATTATCATAAAAATTTAAATAATTTGTTTAAAACTTATCATTTTGTGCTAGAAAATTTATTTCATTCTTTGAAAATGTATCTTTTAAGTTCAAAATAAAAGTATTTTTATTAAAATTCGTTTTCTAATCAAAATTAAATTTCTTGATTAAAAATTAAACTATTCAACTGTTTGGTTAGAAATACAATTTGATACAAAACTGATGTGATTTGTTAAGATTTCACCTTTTTACGTAAAACATAATTCCTTCTGATTTAAATTTGATTGTTTTGTTTGACAAATCATTCCTTTTGTTGAAAACTCGTTTTTTTTTAGTAAAAATTATAATTTTTAAACTGAAAACTGTTTATTTTTCCTACTAAAAAATCCACCGTAGCAATTTTATATTTTTTGACAAAAATGCGTCTGTTAGCTCAAAACGTGACTTTTCTATCTTTAACATTTTCCGTTTTTAGAGAATTTTTTAATGATTACATATATATTTCTAAGTTTTTGTTTATTTTATTGTTTCAATAAAGATCAAAATGTTACGCTATTACATCGTCACATTAAACTTTTCAATTTTTCACGGTCACCATGTATATCGCTATTCAAAATTATTATTTTAAATTTATTGTTATCATTCATTTTATTTTCCTTTTATTATTTTCGTAAGTTTTTGTATACTATCCTGCATCATATAAAACTTTTTATTTTCTTAACATTTTCTTGTACGACGAGCCATTATTTATTTACAGATTTACAAACATTGTGTTTTTCACAAATCTCTTCTCTCTTACAAGCCACTATTTTTGATTTATAAGAAAATGTGCTGTTAAAATGACAAGCGTTTTTTAAAAATACTTACCTTATTATCTATTATCCTGTAAGCTCCTAAAGCAGGCCCCTTTTAATATAGCAACCAGACGCACAAGACCGCGAATGGACCACAGCATTTAGGCGTAAGAAAGCGCGCAGTCGCAGAAGCTCCCCCGACCGACGCAATCCGAAGCCTCAGCGACTTTGCGAAGATATAAAAAGAGGATGCGGTGTCCAAAATGGCATTAGGGAGTTCGCAGAGCGAGCGAGAGGGATCAAGAGTGTACTTGAAGCAGGCCAAGGAGTCCAACTCCTGAATCCGGATTTCGCTCAACTCTTAGATTCTAGTTCTTGGGAAAGGACTAGAAGGTACATCCTTCGAAATCTTAGTACAAATACTAGAATCGCCTAGGCCCTCCGCTTCTCATCGAGACATTCTAGAAAGAGGCGAATTATCCTAAGCGTAGACTCCATTAGAGAGAGATAGAAGGAGAGAGAGAAAGAGAGAAGAGGCGTATTATCCTGAGTATAGACTCCATTTAAAAAAGATAGAAAGATGGAGAGGGAGAAAGAAAGAACAGAGAAGAAAATATTTTGTACTGAAAGATTGCCTATGGAAAAGAGAGAGAGATTGTAAGCTTTTAACAAATTACTGCGGTTAAGGAAAGTATTTATAGAAAGAACCAAAACGAGTAACTTTAAATTTAGAGTCTGAATTGAAAACTCAATCTCTAAATTTCACTTTATCTGCAGCGGAGGCGAACAGATTAGAAGGCCCAACCTTCGAAGTCAAGTACGTAACCTGCTTAATCGAGTTCTCGAAAAAAGAAAGTAGTTCCTTGATTTAAGTAAAAAGATGAGAATAGAATAAGTAGAGACGTTAATTTTCCTAGGTTTAGAAATATAGATATACATCTATTTTCATGAATTTAAAATAAGACTTGCTCGATTAAAGTGAGTAGGATGTATTTAGAGTTTTATTGAATAAAGTTGTAAAACTTCTATACAAAGAAAGACAAAAAATTCTTTACGTCTCCTCTCGTGTGTACCCATTTTCATAAAAATATGAAATAGAATATCTTAGACTCGTTGAGATTTCTTAAAGCTCACCGGAAAGCTACTGGATAAAAAAAGAAGATTAAAAATTAAGGTTTTAATCCTAAAACTTATGAAAATTGTATTAAGCCTGAAAATTAAATATCGAGATGACTGAAATAATAATAATAAAATAATTGTAAAAAGTCCGATGCAATTTTGTTTAGTTGAGTGCAAAGCACATTATTTTTTTCAAGGTCTGTTCCCTAATTAGAAATATACTTTAAAATGTTCATTAGTAAAAAAAATTGAGATGAAAAATTAGAAAAATGTATCCTTTCCGAAAATTTTTGAACCTAATGACATAGGTTGACGTAGGTGTCAAAAAACTAAGACTTAGATTTTTCTTATCAAAAAAATATGTAAAATTTCTTTTTTAATTAGACTGTTTCTTCAATATAAGTCTCCTAAACGAACCTGCATAAAAATGCAATGCCTAATCAGTTGTTTCACCTGAACAATTTTTTTCTACAAAAGAAAAGAAAAAAATACAAAACAAGTAATATGAAAACACAGACAACCGAATCCCCTTCCTTTTTCTTATTCATTTTTTCTTTTTATTTTTATTACTATCACATCACATAAAAAAAATTTGTAAAAAATAATTTTGAACATTTCGACACTCATACAGCACCCTTCTCGAGGTAAAAAGAAATAAAAAAGAGAAGGAATTGGATTTGATTTCTTCCTTTTCTTTTGTAGAAATTTTTAAAAATCTTTTTGCAAATTGCAATAGGTAGTTGAATTATTGGTTTTATGTTCAGGAATTCTGCACATTTATTTGGTCATTGGATGTTGAATAATATGTTAAATTTGGTTTTAATCCTATTTAAATTTCTTAAATTTTAGATGTTTTTAATTAACAAATGAGAAGTCTAGGCGATTTCCTTTTAAAAATCACTTTCAAGAAATCTAACCTCGATATAGATAATGTACATGTTTTATATTTGTTTTCGAAATATTTTCTTTGGTAAATATGTACAACCATCTCAATCCTTCTACACAATATAGGTGTGTCACGAAAATTTTGAAAGAATTGTTCTCACTTTTTCTCAATACGGCCTGGGTAATTTAAAAAATTCGAATAAAAAAATGTTGTCAAATTCACACACATAATTAGGAACTTCACATTTGTGTGTGTAATAGAAGTGACAACAATTTTAGAGTTTATTATTGTCAAGTGTAAATATTGAATTTTCAATCAAAAATGTTAGCTTTAAAACAAAAATGGGAATTTTTATCAAAATAGTTGAATTTTTAACCAAAGTTATAATCAACTATCAAGATTAAATATTTATAAAAAAAATTGAAAAAAAATTAAGGTAAATTTTCAGTCAAAAATAAATTTGAAGAAAAACAAATTTTCAATTTAACACCAAATTTTATATTTATAAAGAAACTTAAACTTAAATATTTTAATTTTTAATGGAATTTTTAACATAATAATTAAATTTTCTAGCAAAAAAAATTCCTGACTTGTAAGTAATTTAAATATAACTCTCAATTATGAATATAGAAGGCCCTTGTGAGTTCACTCAATACTGTGTGCTCTCTGTTAAAGAAGTTTTCGATTTCGATCAATCTAATTTACCATCTAAATTTAAAAAAGCCACCTTAATTTTCATAATTTAATTACATTTTTGGATTTTCATGAAAGCCAATTAAAGCTGGTAACTTGTGGCCCTAAATATGGTTCAAAATAGTTCCGAACGAAATTACCCTGACTATTACTTACTACATAAAAAATCCGTTGTTTTGACGTTTTTCAATTTTCAAATACCGAAAATTAAACTTGGCATTTTTAGTATTCTAAGTGTTGATATAGTAATGTTGGTCGAATTTGTCTAAATTGGCTCAGGTGACTTAGATTGTTTAAATATGTGTTGTACAAGGTATTTAGGCAACTAAAATAAAATTAAACACTTAGGTCCCACAAGAAGTGACTTAAAAAGTTATTTAAATTTTGTAGCCATTTATTTAGAATTAAAATCATGTGACAACACCGCCATTTTTCTGCAATATACAGTATCGAAAGTAACAACACATATGGGGCATTGTTTCTGAACTGATTTTAGCGGTTCTTAATGCATCGAAAATTTTAGCATATAGTTATAAACAAATCAGGGAACACAAGTATTTTTTAAGAGAGCGTTTACCCCTTGCCCCTCCATAATGTTTTTTTTGAGGTTCTGTTATATATTTTCATCATTGCCGTCACATAAAACAGACTTGTAAAAGGCTTAAATCAATTACCAACAGTTTAAACTATTCATATAAACAAATTATACAGGACTTGTCTTTTCTTTAGCTGGATTAAACTTGGTCTCGTATATAGCCGAAAAACAAAAGACATCCACGTACATGGATTTTCATTTGTTTCTCATATTGTACCAAGAAACAAAAGGCAATCACAAAGACTGTTATTTGTTTCTTTGTCTCTAGTAAAACGTTGCACTGTCTCCTGAAAGGTAAAGCAGCCAACGTGTAGTGTTTAGAATTTTTCTGTGATTTCTTGCGTTTCGTTTTTGTTTCCTAGTTGTATACATTTATGAATTGTTTTTCCACCTTTTCTGTGGTTTTTGTTCATTTAGATCAGGCTACAAATTCTTTTTGGAGACTCTTAGCGAATCTCTGCTTTTGAAGCAAAGTGATATCCTTAAAGACCTTTCATGGCAGTGTCTCCAGAACGTGGGATTTTTCGGCCCCCACCACTCTCCCCTGTGAAAGCAATTAATTCAAACGCAGCGTGGCGGTGAGTCGGCTCTACTACATGTTGCATAGGCCAGCCTCCACCGGTACTGGTTACACTTTTCTTACTCTTACCTCTAAACTAGATAACTATTCCTGATCAAACTTTTCAGATCCTAAATCAGGAAGACTTCAGCTCGGGAGTATACTCTTGTTTTATCTTAAAATCGTCATTTCGATTTAACAGAATGTTTTTTTGCTCTCCTGTAAAGCTGCCAAAATG
>JAAAKG020137923.1:0-12778 GCA_010014905.2 Druon quercuslanigerum
TCAGCGAGAAAAATTGAACATCAATTTTCTGCCAAGAAGATTAATACTCAAACAAAAAAGATAAATTTTAACCTGAATAATTAATTTTCGTTCAAATAGTTGAATGTATTATTTATTAATTATATAATGCAAGAAATAAATTAAACCAAGGAATTAATGTTATATCCAAACTTGAATTTTCGACCAAAAAGATAAATTTTTTACCAAAAATATGAATTTTCTGCCAAGAAGATTAATGCTCAAACAAAAAATATCAATCTTAACTCGAAAAATGAATTTTCGTTCAAATAGTTGAATTTTCTACAAAAAAAGGAATTTTCTACAAAATACATAAATTTTTCATTCAAAAAAATAATTGTGAACCAAGTAAAGTAATTAATTTTCCACGAAAAAGATGATTCTTGTGCAAAAAAAAAGTTTCAATTAAAAACCTTAATTTTTACGAAAAGCCTGAATTTTTTACTTCAAACAAAATAGTTAACTTTCATTATAAAAAATGAATTGATTTTGTTTTAAACCGAAAAATATTAATTTTCTACGGAAACAGCCGAATTCTTACACCAAAAAGACGGGTGTTCATTAAAATATTTTTCTATTCCCTTTCTCCACGGTTAGAATTTATTATAAAACATTATATCAGCAAGAAAAAAATATACTCAAAAAGACGAATCTTCAACGAAAAAGTTAACTTCAAAACAAGAAAATTAATTTTTCGGGTGAACAATTTTTGTTCATTCATATTTTTTCTTATCCTGTATAGTTGTACCAAAAAATTTAATTTTTTATTTTTCATTATTTTTTGTGCAATAAAAACTTGAATTTTTGATTTTTCGAGAAAATCCAAAAATTTTCTTATGATAATCTTGCAGGGCTTTCAAAAAGCAATGTTTTTCTTCTCTTGACTTTTTTTATAACGTGCGCTGTATGGCTTAAAATTTTGATTTGCGATTGCTTTTTAACATTTTGAAAATTGTTTGCCTTTTCAAATAATATAAATACTCGTACATAGAATTTTCAATTCCAGACAAAAATTGGTCTCAAAAATTTTTTAGATGTACTCGCTATTTAAATTCGTTATTTTTTTCGAAAGTTATCGTGTTTACGAAAAGACAGACAGACAGACGCTATCGTAAACCAAACAATATTAATATTTTCTCAATCATAAATCATGAGAATTTAATCATTTAAAACTAAATAGTTGAATCTTCAACCAAGAATATTAATTTTTTACTAAAAAGGTGAATTTGCAAAAAAACACATGAATTTTGAACCAACAAGACAAATTCAGTCAAAAAAATTATTTTCCATCGAAAATTTTAATTTAAAACCAAATAGTTGAATTTTGAACTAAAAATATTAAATTTTATCCAAAAAGATCAATTTTAAACCAAGAATTTTAATGTTATACCATAAATAATGTTCATCCAAAAAAATAATTTTAAACCAAATACATGAATTTCCAACAACAAAAAATCCATTTTTAACCAACAAGATTAATTATATACCAAATAGATGAATCTAGAACCACAAAATTAATTTTAAACCGAATAATATAATTTTCGACCAAAAAGATCAATTTTGAACCCAGAAAATTATCTTTCTACCAAAAAATAAATTTGGAACCAAATATATGAATTTCCAGCCAACGAGATCAATTTTCCATCAAGTAGGTTAGCTTTTTTACGAAAAAAGATGAATCTTTAAGAAAAAATATATTTCAAAATAAATTAACTGAATTTTCGACCCAAAAGATCAATTTTCCACCAAAATGTTTATTTTTCTTTACAAAAAGATGAATCTTTAAAAAAAATTAATTTTAAATCAAATAGTTGAATTTTTGATCAAAAAGATCAATTGACAGTCAAAAATAATAATTTTCTACAAAAGAAAAATTAATTTCAAATTTCAACCAAGAAGATAGGTTCATCGCAAAAAAATTAATTTTCAACAAAAAAGTTTAATTTTTTGACAAATAGAAGAAACTTCATACACAAAACATAAATTTGTATTCAAATACAGTGAAACTCTTCTATTGCGCCGGTTTTGAGGCTGGTAGTGGTGGGGAAGTAACTCGATAGACTGCCGCTTCGGCTGAAAACGCTTTTGATTGTTCACGTCTAACTGACCTTCTCACACCCCGCGCAACTTCTGTTACACCAACCTGCAGCGCGGCGTAAATTCTCGGAAAAGCTATAGAAGGGGGAGCTATTGAAAGGTCTCACTGTAGTTGATTTTTAGACCAAAAAAGAGAAGTCCCAGCTAATTAGATTATTTTTTTACCAGAAAGACGAATTTTTCACAAAATACATAAAGGTCCAATAAAAAAATCTGCCCGCGTCCCGGGTTCATTCTCGTTTGAGCGCCTGGGGCGCGCGGGTAGTGGTTCTCGCACTTCGCGCTCGATAGTATATATATCTGTCGATAATGTATTTACAAAGGTCAAAGTATCCACAACAATAATTTTGTGATTGTGAATTCTCTTTTGTTAAAACTCCTTCGGCTTTAACGAACACATTCGCATCACGTATCTGGTGCTTCGCACTCGAATCTATCCCTAAAATTGTATATCATTTCCACAAATGTAAAATACATAACATGAATTGGTATTAAACCAGATAAAGTTTAATTGTCTCATTTAAAGCAACGCGCATTCTTAAAAAAAATGTTATTATTGAAAAAATGTAATTTTTGGATTTTCCGTTATTTTTTATGCTGTTAAAATTTGAATTTTCTTTTTTTTATAAGAAAAGTCAAAAGATTGTTATTATAATCTTGTAGGACATTCAAAAATGAACGTAAAGAATCGCATAAAGTCCTGGACTGTCTAGAAAATTTGGATAAAGGAAAAACATTTTAGAGACTCTAAAATGTCTAAAAAAGTCTGGTAAAAAGTATTTTGTTTCCATCACAAAGTTCACTCGGTTAACACACAAGAAACGTATTGTTTACTTATCTAACGCACACAAACCTAATTCTATGACCTAACTTAACACTACTACATACAACGCAATTCCCGAACGCATAATATCACACGCTGGGTATATCAGTCAAAATGGTTTTTATATACTAACCAGCAACATTCTCACCGCTTGTGAGAAACGACCAGTGCCGGGCCAAAAATTGCTGGTATCCCAAGTTATATTTAATTTTCTTACTTTAACTTCGAATATTCTTTTGTGATGTTTCATTTTAATTTTATATTATAACTATCTTATTTTATTATTTTAAATGTTAAGAATATTTAATTTAATATGAATTTACTTTAAATTTATTACTGTGTATTCGCGTCGAAAGTTCAGTATGCATTAACTTTTTGTAAATTTTATAAGTGCTGGAAGATTAATAATATGGGTTAGATCAATATTTTTCTCTAAAATAAATAGAAACATACAGAGAAAAATGAATTGTAATTGGAGCCAAAAAAACCATTTTGTTAGTTATAAAAGAAGATACTGCATTTATTTTTGTCTTTATCCTACTCTTTACATTTAAAACTTAAAACGTGAAATATTTTTTAAAACATTAAACTATTTGGCAGAAAATAACCTTTCTTGTTAAAAAAATCATACTTTTGGGTTAAAAATTTAACTTCTCTATATCTTTTATTTATTATTATTTATTATTAAAAGTTGTTCAAAATCTTCAACATTTTGGTACCCGTCCAAGACTCCTGGACTCATTCTAAACTTTTTACAGGACATATTTTTTCCGTGTGGAATAAATTGTTCGCATTTTTGAATGGTATGAATATCCGTGAAAAAAATTTTTGAATTTTTGAAAAACAGTGGTTTCAAAAATATCCAAAATGCGCTAACTTTTTTAATTTGTATCCAAAATGGCTGGGTAACATACTTGATATTTAGTTTAGTTATCTAATAAATTTTTTTTCTTCAAAAGTTATCGTTGTTTTTATAATTTAGGGGGTCTCAAAACGTGGACATTTGACAAAAACGACGGGTGTAAAATTTTACACAAATTGAATACCTTCTCTTTTGAGAATATAAAAAGATACATTTTCAAACAAAAATGGAGTATGATGGAAAGACGATGTGTCACTAGGTAGCGGACTCAATGAAGAAAAAGAAACTTAAAACAAACACTCGCTCAAAAGTGTTTGTTGAAATATTTTTCTATTCACTTCCTCCGCGTCTATAATTTATTGTAAAACACTACATTGACAGGAAGAAAAACATACGCAAAAAGTTGTGCAGCTCTTTTTAATCAGTTCAGTGAATTGTTAATAAAAAAATAGTTGAATTTCTAATCAAAAAGTTGCATGTCGAACTGAGAAGATTAATTTTCTATGCAAAAGATGAATGTTCCACAAGTAGCATGAATTTTCAACCAACAAAATAAATTTTCAACCGAAAAGCTTAATCATCTACCAAAAAAGATGAATCTTCAATCAAAAAATCAATTTAAAATAAAATATTGGAATTTTCGGCCAAAAAGATGCATTTGCAATCAAAAATATCAAATTTCAACGAAGAAGATTAATTTTCTACCAAAAAGGATGAAGCTTCAAAAAAAATTAATAACATGCATTCTTAATTAAGAAGATTAATTTTCAACCAATTGATGAATTTTCAACCAACAAATTAATTTTCTACCAAGAAAATTAATTATCTATAAAGAAAGATGAATCTTTGACCAAAAAAATCAATTTAAAACCAAACATTTGCATCTTCCACAAAATAGAAGAATCTTCAACCAAGAAGATTCATTTAAAACAAAAAAAGAAGAATCTTGAACAAAAATATCAATTTTATTACCAGATTCTAAGAGACCACCCACTTTTCAAATTTCTTTACAAAATTTCTCGATGGAACTGAGTTCGAACGCTATCAATTGCAAATTTTCGAAGAAGCTTTAATGAGAAAGAATTCAATTTTTGATGTCCTCAAAGAAAATTGTACAATTTTTTCTAGTTTTATCTCAATTTTAAAAGTTTCATTCTGTTTAAAATGTAAACTAAGTATAGCGAATCTAGTACTTTTTTTTCACAAAAAAATTTTTTTTTCTGTATTACGGTATTACAGCGTTTTTTTTCAAAAATATCTTAAAGTTTCGTGAAAATTGGTTACAGAGATTCAGAAATACCGATAATTCAACAAAAAATGTGATTCTAAAATCCATCATGGCGTAACTTCTATAATTATGAAAAAATACAAAATACTTTTGGGTCTAAAATATCCCTTATACAACTCTATAATTTCAAAAAGTTTCACTAAAATCGAACCAGAATTGTCCGCAAGACCAAAATCGGTAGCTGAAGCGACAGTCAGTCTTTTCCAATGCTCAGCTGCCGCTTGACCGACCGATATTCATATTGTGGACGCTTCCACATTTTTATCATAAAATGATAATCAGTAAATAATTCATTATAATCTTGGTCTCATTTTAAAGAAGAGATTTTGAGCATTAATTTAGCTAAGTTTGAAATGTTTCTATTCACTTCTCTGAGGCATGTCGCGAATGGAAATTGAACGGAAAATATGTCTGTCTTTCCCCCGCGTTATCTCAGCCCTTGTTTATCCAAAGTACTCCAAGCAGGGCTGAATCTATGCGAAATTTAAAATTCTGCCTACGTTTTTCTTAATTCTTTCTAGCTGAATATCTTGCTGAGACAACAACGGAAAAAGAGAGGCCCGTTTTCAATGCGATTTTTTCAGTAGACTCTACAATTGTGTAGAGTACTGTATACAGACCCTCTTGGTGAATGAAAGTGTTCTAAAAAATAGCGAATGTCAGTTATTTTAGTTCTCGTATTCCGAGTCGCATCAGAATCATCTTCAGCAGCAAGTATGGTACGAAAATAAGTGGAACCCGAGCTGACGAAATTTCCTCTTCTCTCTCTTTCTATCTCTCCCTCTCGGGGTTTGCCTCTCTTCTTTGAGTCTTCTGTGAAAATGCACTTTGTATGCGGCGCGATATAATGTCGCGTAATTATTATGTAAATAGAACGAGCCTTTGAGTCACCAGTTCGACGGAGTTTACTGCTACACTGGAAGCGATCGCGCCGCGAATTCTCATTACACTCTCTATCTTCCGGCGTGTTTAACCAAAATGTATTGGTAATAACGCACGCTTCCTAGCTAGAAAGTCATTAACTTCGCCAATTTCCCCATATTCTATTTTGCCTTTCTGCCCCGAGGCGGATTTGTAGGCCACTGGAGTATGTGTTTGCTCTAGAAAATCGCTTCTTTAACGAAAATTTTCCGCTTTCTCTTACCGGGATGATTTCTGTCTGAATTTCGGACATTTCGAATACCGCAGTTGCAAAATCCATCTGATGAGAGATTTTTTATCCAGAGAAGCTTGAAGACTTCGCTGATCAGCTTTGTCGCCAAACGCCGCCTTAACCTTATCATAACTCGATACCTATTCATTTTAAAAGTTTGCAATTTAGAACTTTTTTATTCTTTCATCCCGCAGAATTCAATTTTACTTTTGAAAGACAATGTTGTCGCTTCTCCCAGTTTATTAATCCTTGTTATATTCACGACTGAGCTGGTCAGATTCAGATACATGGACCGACTGTTGAGGGTTTCAGTTTGGTAATGGTGAATATTTCATTTTTGAGAATTATTTGATGGTAAATTAAATTCTAGGATGAAAGAGGAGTATATAAGTTCGATATACGGTTTTTTATGAGTAATTATTGAAATTCGAGAAGTTTGAAGACGACGCTGATCAGCTTTGGCGTTTAATGCCATCTTTACCTTTTCTTCAGCCAATACCTATTCATTCTAGAAAATTTCAGCTTTAATTTTATTTCCTTTCCTTCCACAGAATTTACGCCCCCTATTGAAAAAAATGTTGGTCATTCTCCTAGGTTGTTTACCCTTGTTTTATTAAAGATTGCGCTGATTAGGGTCAGCAGCTTCGACTGTATTTATGTTTTTAGTTTGCTAATGATGAGTTTTTAATTTATAAGAAATATTGGCTAGTAAACAAAAATCGAGAATAAAAGAGCAGTAGAAAAATGCTCAAAAAAGTTTTTGCCCAATGAATAATTTTTGATCGAGAGAAAATTGAACACTGCGCCTATCAGCTTCAGCTGCACGGACTGACTTTTGGTATTTAGTTTGTTAATAGTGCATTTTTTATTTGTTCGAATTCAACAATTTCTTTGCACAGCAATTTAGGGCTCATTTAGGGCTCATTTAATACCCTATTGTCAAATTAAATGCCCCGCAATTTTTCAAAAAAAAATGTCATGCTTGCTTCACATTAAGCTAGCAGGACCACACACAGAAAAAAATGACTTAGGCATTATTTCTTTGCATAATAATTTAGGGCTCATTTAGGGCTCATTTAGAGCTCATTTAATGCCCTATTGCCAAATTCTGATACTACACATTTTTTTAAACCTGTGGTTCTGCTATCTTAACATAATGCTAATAGCACCACACATAGAAAAAAATGACTTGGACCATATTTCTTTGCACTATAATTTAGGGCTCATTTAGGGCTCATTGAATGCCCTATTGCAAAATTTAATGCTCTGCAATTTTTTGGAAAAAACTGTAGTTCTGCTATCTTAACGTTAAGCTGGCAGCATCACACATAGAAAAAAAACGACTTCAGCAATATTTCTTTGCACAATAATTGTAGGGTTTATTCAGTGTTTTCAAAACAGGCATACAATTTTTTAAAACACATTACCTATTATAATTTCAAGCTCATTTAAGACTCTCAAAATATTTAATAGAATATTGTGTAAATTTTCTTTAAACAAGCTTTTTGGTAAACAATTGATAAAGAAACTTAGAATCAAACCTGAAGCGCAATTCCTTTGCTACTATGAGGGAAAAGATATTTATTGTTGTAGTTAGTAATGTTTAACTTCTATCGTCAACCCATTATGAAATTAACAACAGTTTCAAGTGTAAAGAATAATTATTAGGGATTCATGAAGTTGTTTTCTCAACTTGTACAAAAATAAAACATGTAGATCCTATAATAATCATCTCAACAATATTTTTTAATTTAATTGTATACCTACTAGCAGTAAATGCAGACTCATGAGGTGGATGTTTACGACCTTTTTATTTTCTAACATTAAAAATATAAGCAATTTAAAACTTCATTATTAAACCGACTTTTAGTTATTATAATTTTAAAAATTTTGAAACAATAATTATTTTGTATTAGGCTACAGTTTTAAAAAGGAAAACATTTCTGATTAAATGAAAAAGGAATTAACTGACTAATTTCTTAATGAAAGTGTTCAAAATTATATAATTGGATATTAAAAGTGTTTGAAATTGACAAATTTGAAAACCAAAGCTCTTAAGTTAAAAAAGTGGAATTTAAAATTGTAACAAATAGACAACTTTGTTAGAAAGAAGCTGAAATTTTATCTTTTCGAATTTAAAGCATTCAAAATTAATTACCGTAAGCCGGGTGACAATTTGTAATTGAAAAATAAATTAAAGCTTCTAAAAATCTAGAATTTTAAATTATTATTTCATAACAAGAATAATAATTTAACAGTTGAAATTATTGTTAATTTCATAAGGAGTTGGCGATAGAAGTTGAATATTATTCACTACAACTCTGAATATATTTGTCCTCATAGTAGGAGACAACTTGAAATTTTAAACGTTTCTTATTGAATTCGATATGTTACCTATACATTCATTTTATTTAAAAGAATCTATTCCCTTATTTTTGTGAGATATCACCTTGTATTCCCTGGTTTAAGAGCATTTTGGACTCTGAAGTCTGCTTCAAAGTTGCCTCACGGTGCCAAGTGTAAATTGCGGCGTGTTAGGCCTCGGGATATAAATCTTGAAAGTGCAGAATTGTGCAGAATGGATAAAGCATTTCCAACAGGGCTGGCACAAAGGCGCTTTGATTTACGACGCTTGTTTTAAAGACCTTTTGAGACAATCAAACTTTCGTCAAATCTTGGACCAACTTGGCTCAAAACTTGCATTCAACTCTTTGCCTGGTACGGAATGGTCCAACTTCGATCTTCAAGTTTGACAAAAGTTTGATCGTTCGAGTGGCATTTAAATGAAGGAATTCCCAGAAAGTACATTTTCGACTTTTCTTATAGAATTACAACTTTCTTCTATAACAAGAATAAATTTGTTAAGCTCTTTCGATGTTAAGTCTCGCGTGAATGCAGTTGCACGTGGAGGATCTAATACAATTCCAGAGCATGGAATCTCAATCTCGAGATGCAATTGTCGTCTCAAGTCGCCACGATATTACCTCATGGCATAATCTGAATTGCACAATTGAAACCTTACTGCGAAAGAATTCCTTATCGTGCAATAAAAATCGATAGTCATACTCTGAATTATGAATTAAGCTGTTCTGAAATACGAGAATCATCGGTTTGGCGGGCTTGTAGTGAAAATTAATCAAAATCTGAATAGATGAATTAAACAATTATTTTTCAGGTTGAATTTGGTGAAAATTGAATTCTGGGTGTAGAAACATGTTGAAAGTATTGAGGAATAATTTTTGTTGATTATTAGTTCTGAAATTAGTGAAGATTTAAGAAGGCACTGAGCAGCAAAAGCTGCATGGTCTGTTTTCAAGTTTTCAGCTAATGAATTGTCGTTTTATGATTTATTTAAAATGTAGTATGGTAAGACAAATCCGAAGAGAAAAAAGAAGCAGAAAAGTGATAGAAACGGTTTTTGTCTGACAACCTTTTTTTATCTAGAGAAGCTTAAAGTCTTCACTAATCAGCTTTGACGCCAAAATTTCACCTTTAGCTATTCCTAACTCGATACCCATTTATTATACAAAATTGCAATTGTGAAATTTTTTCCACAGTTTATTAACCCTTGTTTCATTCACGGCTACGCTGATCAGCTTCAGGTGCATGAAATGACTTTTGGTCATTTAATAATAAGGTTAAATTAGTATAAGATTACTGTCAGATGGGTAGTTTTTGAAACAGAAAAGCTTGAAAACTGCGCTGATCAGCGTAAACTCTTTGGACTGACTTTGCGTTTTCAGCTTGCTGATTGAGGATTTTTCAGAAAAATTGGATAGCAAACCAAATGTAGGATAAAAGAGAAGAAAAAATCCTGAAGAAGGTTTTTGTGTGATGAGTATTTTTGCATCCAGACAAACTTGAAGACTGTGCTGATCAGCTTTGGCACCCAAAACCACCTTTACCTGTTCCTAAATCCTATTCATTGTACAAAATTGCAATACGGAACTTATTTCCCATTTAATCCTACAGACTTCACTCCTGCTTTTCAAAAACAATTTTGTCGATTCTCCCAGTTTATTTACCCTCGTTTTATTGAAGACTACTCTGGTCAGAGTCAGCTGCTCATTCTGACTTTGCATTTTCAGCTTACTAATGGGTTTTATTTTTTCAAAACATTCGGTATAGTTAAAATAAGCTCTAGGATAAAAAAGGTCTGATGATTAGTTTTTGTCCTAGGGATTTCTGGGAAAAAATTGAGTAGTAAACAAAATTCTAAGATAAAACAGGAGCAAAAAAGTTCGGATGTAGTTTTTTGTATGATAAGTAGTTTTTGAATGAGAGACTCTTGAAGCTGCGCTGATCAGCGTTAGCTCTTCGGTGTCGATGAGCAGTTTTTTAATTCAGAGAAGCATCAAGAATCCGCTGATCAACTTTATCGCACAACGCCACCTTTAACTGTTCCTAACTTGATACCTGTTCATTCTGCAAGTTTGATAACCCTCGTCTTACTCACGACTGCGCTGATCAGCGTCAGCTACATGGCTGTTATTTGAGTTTCAGCTTGCTGATGTCGAATTTTTAATTTTGGTAAAGAATCGGATAATAAATTAATTTCTAGGATGAGGAAGAAGCAGAAAAACTTTTAGACTAGTTTTCGTCGAATGATTAGTTTTTTAATCAGAGAAGCTTCAAGACAACGCTGATCATATTTGACGTCTAGCCCCATTCTCCTAACTTGATATCAATCATTTCAATACTCTTTTCTAAACAGCTGTATCCAACAGAAATTATGATTTTTAATTTATGAAAAGATTTTTTTAATGCTACGACAGAATAGAGAGAATGATTATAATGCCTTGTTAATTAAATTTAATTACATGCGCGCAAGGTGCAGGCAATATTGTTCTTGCAGCCCTGCGAGGTGCTAGCTTTTTTACTTTAATTTGTATTCCTTTTTTTACGGAGTGCTGTACTGTTGTTTTAACCGCATCATAACGACGAGGTAGTAAACAATCCCTGGCTCAATTTTACTGGGTTTTTCTATATTTTTATATTCCTTTTATACATTTAAGATAATTAGATTTTTTAATTCTTTTTTAATTGGACCGTAAAATGTGAGAGCTTAATTGGTTCTAGGATTATTTAATTAAAAAATAAAATTGCTAAGACTGAGTAATTTTAAAGGTAAATTTTGATTTTTTTTTGTCGAAAATGTATTACGAGTCTTGTCTGTATAAATACGCAAACACTTAACTTCCCACGCAGAAATGCTTACGTTGGTTTAACTGAACCGCAAGCAGAAAACCGAGAACTGTGAATTGTCATTTTTCTTCCTTTCTCCTCTTTCACTGACAGATATGGCACACTCGATTTAACTAAATTTTAAGCGAACATTCATTTCACCCGTGAGGTAATTTGATAAAGTTTGTCTTCATTTCCGTCTGCCTGAATATTCAAGGATCGCAGTCCATTTCCTTTTTTTTACCTTGTTCCGTTTTCCCCTTTTCCCTTTTTGAATTTTCAATCAAGTAGTTTACTTTTCATACTAAAAAGACGAATTCTCTACAAAAAGTTTATTTTACAAACAAAAAATGTAAATCTTCAACCAAAAAGTTCATTATTCTAATGATTTTTAAAAGTAATTAAGTGAATTTGTAACCAAATAGTTTAAACATTCAAATAATTGAAATTGCTGCTAAAAAATAATTATTTTTAACCAAATTATTAAATTTTTAACAGAATACTTATATTTTTTTTTTAAAAAAGATGAACTCTCAACAAAAAATGGAATAGCTGTAATTTTAACCAAAAAAGTTTTTGATTTAAAATGCGAAACAGTTCAATTAATCTAAAAAATACGACTTCAATGAAATTGTCTGTTTTTTGTAGTTAAATTTTCAATCCAAAAAGAACAAAATTAAGCAAAACATATTTTCACCAAAAAGGAAGAATTGTTAAGAAAATTATTGAATTTTCAACTTGCTTAAAAAAATACTTAAAACAACTCAGCGTTCCCTATTATTAATAATTCAGTAGACAAAAATTAATGAGAATAAGAAGTAAAAAAATATAATTTAACAAATACTAAAAAAAATTCAAGCATGTGTATTTTCAAATTCTGTTGTTTGTCTACTTTTAAATCTATGATCTTCTTGAATTTTTTAAAATGTATATTCATCAGTAAAAAGTGCTGCAGAAAAGGTTCTGTTTGTTGTTCACGAGATACTAATAGGATGAACGCAGTTTTTAATAATAACTTAAGTCCACTCTTAATCCCCCTTTATCGAAAAAATTCTCTCTTTTACCCAAAATTGAATTATTGAACCGCTGTGATCCGTCATTGAGGAAAATATTTGTTTTTAATTCTTCTTTATTCATAATGTGTCCCCTAAGGGTTTACATGACTTCCATTCCTTACTTCCGTTTCCGGCATGAAAGTGTAAGGTAGCGGGAATTGTGGTTGCTGGATTTTTTGATAATTGTGGTGATATTTGAGGTGAGTGAATTGGTGGGAGTATATAGAAGGGTTTGGATGAAAGAGATTGTTTGAGGGATTGTGAAATTGGAAAGGGGGTAACGATATTTTTGAGGATT
>JAAAKG020137924.1:0-19848 GCA_010014905.2 Druon quercuslanigerum
ACTAAAAAAGATCTCAATCAAAAATAGAACAGTTTAATTTTCTGTTAAAAACATTAATTTTCAAAAATAAAAAAAAACGAATTTTGAACAGATTACATTAATTTTAAACCAAATAACTAGTAGAATTTTATGCTTAAAAAGATAAATTTTCAACAAAATATTAATTTTCTTACTAAAGAGATTAATTTTTAAATAAAAAGTAGATTTTTTAAAATAATACATGAATTCACCACCAAATACTTGAATTTTCCAATTTAAAAAATCAAATTTTAGACAAATAGTTGAATTTAGAACTAAAATAGATTAAGTTTCAACCAAACTGATGATTTTTCAACTAAAATTGTGAATCCTCAATTCAAATAATTAAATTTTCTACCAAAAAATACGATTTAAAATAATACATGAATTTTGAACCAAATACATGAATTATCTACTAAATAGTTGAGTTTGGTTCTGAAAAAGATCACTTATCCACCAAAAATCGACTAATTAAATTTTCAGTAACAAAAATTTATTTATTTTCAACCAAAGTTTGTGAATTTTTACCTACAATTATGAATCTTTATCTGGAATAGTTGAATTTCAAATAAAAATGATGAGTTTTCACTAAAATTATGGATTTTTAACTGGAATAGTGGAATTTTTAATCAAATATTTAAATTTCCAATGAAAAGGATTAATTTTCTACAAAAAGAGACGATAAAAAAAACATGATTTTCCAGTCAAATTTATGAATTTGCAACCAAATACTTGAATTTGAATCTAAAAAAGATCTTAATCAAAAATGGAATCATTTAATTTTCAGTTAAAAACATTAATTTTCAATGATAAAAAAAACGAATTTTGAACAGATTACATGAATTTTAAACCAAATATCTAGTAGAATTTTATACTAAAAAAGATAAATTTTCAACAAAAAATTGGATAGATAAATTTTCAGTCGAAAAATTATTTTTCTTACTAAAGTGATTAGTTTTTAAGTAAACAATTGATTTTTTAAAATAATACATGAATTCTCAACCAAATGCTTAAATTTTTCAATTTCTAAAAATCAAATTTTAGGCAAATAGTTTAATTTATAACTAAAATAGATTAAGTTTCAACCAAACTGATGATTTTTCAACTAAAATTGTGAATCCTCAATTCAAATAATTAAATTTTCTACCAAGAAATACGATTAAAATAATATATGAATTTTCAACCAAATACATGAATTATCTACTAAATATTTGAGTTTGGTTCTAAGAAAGATCACTTTTCCACAAAAAATCGACTAATTAAATTTTCAGTAACAAAAATTAATTTATTTTCAACCAAAGTTTGTGAATTTTTGTCTAAAATTATGAATCTTTATCTAGAATAGTTGAATTTCAAATAAAAACAATACGTTTTCAACTAAAATTATGGATTTTTAATTGGGATAGTGGAATTTTTAACCAAATATTTAACTTTTTAATCAAAAGGATTAATTTTCTACAAAAAGAGACGATAAAAAAAACATGATTTTCCAGTCAAATTTATGAATTCGCAACCAAATACTTGAATTTGAATCTAAAAAAGATCTTAATCAAAAATGGAACAATTTAATTTTCAGTTAAAAACATTAATTTTCAATGATAAAAAAACGAATTTTGAGCAGATTACATGAATTTTAAACCAAATATCTAGTAGAATTTTATACTTAAAAAGATAAATTTTCAACAAAAAATTGGATAGATAAATTTTCAGTCGAAAAATTATTTTTCTTACTAAAGTGATTAGTTTTTAAATAAAAAATTGATTTTTTAAAATGATACATGAATTCTCAACAAATTAGTTAAATCTTTTTAAAAAATCCATTTTTAACCAAATATTTTAATTTTGAACTGAAAAGATGAATCTTCAATCAATTTTCAACCAAATAAGGGATTTTTATATTTAATTATGATTATATGTTAATAATTTAACAATTAAAAATAATTAATTTATTTAATCATTGTAATAATTTCATTATTGTTATATTTATCTTTTTTTATATAAAATATTGACTTTCAACTAAAAAGACTAACTTTGCAACCAAAAAGTCGATTTTAAAAAAAAAATACATGAATTGTCAACTACATATTTGAATTTTCCAATTTAAAAAATAAAATTTTAGGCAAATAGTTTAATTTAGAACTAAAATAGATTAAGTTTCAACCAAACTGATGATTTTTCAACTAAAATTGTGAATCCGCAATTCAAATATTTAAATTTTCTACCAAAAAATACGATTTAAAATAATACATGACTTTTCAACCAAATACATGAATTATCTACTAAATAGTTGAGTTTAGTTCTGAAAAAGATCACTTTTCCACCAAAAATCGACTTATTAAATTTTCAGTAACAAAAATTAATTTATTTTCAACCAAAGTTTGTGAATTTTTACCTCAAATTATGAATCTTTATCTGGAATAGTTGAATTTCAAATAAAAACAATACGTTTTCAACTAAAATTATGGATTTTTAATTGGAATAGTGGAATTTTTAATCAAATATTTGAATTGCCAATCAAAAGGATTCATTTTCTACGAAAAGAGATGATTTAAAAAAAATACATGATTTTCCAACAAAATATATGAATTTTCAACCAAATACTTGAATTTGTATCTAAAAAAGATCTTAATCAAAAATGGAACAATTTAATTTTCTGTTAAAAACAATATTTTCAATAATAAAAAAAAATACGAATTTTGAACAGATCATATGAATTTTAAAGCAAATATCTAGTAGAATTTTATACTTGGGAAGATAAATTTTCAGCCTGAAAAATTAATTTTCTTACTAAAGAGATTAATTTTCCAACAAAAGTTGATTTTTTAAAATGATACATGAATTCTCAACCAAATGCTTGAATTTTTCAATTTAAAAAATCAAATTTTAGGCAAATAGTTGAATTAAGAACTAAAATAGATTAAGTTTCATCCAAACTGGTGAATTTTTAACCTGAATAGTTGAGTTTTAATATAAATAATTAAATTTTCTACAAAAAATACGATTGAAACTAATACATGAATTTTCAACCAAATAGTTGAGTTTGGTTCCGAAAGGTTACTTTTCAACAAAAAATCGACTAATTAAATTTTCAGTAACAAAAATTAATTAATTTTCAACCAAACTCGTGAATTTTTATCTAAAATTATGAATCTTTATCTGGAATAGTTGAATTTCAAATAAAAACGATATATTTTCAATTAAAATTATGGATTTTTACTTGGAATAGTAGAATTTTTAATCAAATATTTAAATTTCCAATGAAAAGGATTAATTTTCCACAAAAAGTTGATTTTTTAATATGATACATGAATTCTAAATCAATTCGTTAAATCTTTTTAAAAAAAATCAATTTTTAACCAAATATTTTAATTTTTAACTGAAAAATTTCAATGTACAACCAAAAATGGAATATTTAAATTTTTAACGAAAAAGATGCATCTTCAACTGGAATAATTGAATTTCAAGAAAAAAGATGAATTTTTTTAACGGCAACAAACAAAGAGTTTTTAAAGAAATACATGAATTCTCAACCAAATATGTTTGTTGAATTTTGGATTTAAAAAAATCAATTTTCAAGCAAACAAGTAATTTTTATATTTTCAGTTTAAAAAAAAATTGATTTTTAACCTAAAATATTAATTTTGTAAACAAAAAAGTTGATTTTAAGAAACAAAGACATTAATTCATAACCAAATAGTTGAATTTTACAATTTAAAAAATCTTCCAACTGGAATAATTGAATTTGAAATTGAAAAAAATGAGTTTTCAAGCAAATACAT
Organism: Druon quercuslanigerum; assembly: GCA_010014905.2. Lineage (NCBI taxonomy): Eukaryota > Metazoa > Arthropoda > Insecta > Hymenoptera > Cynipidae > Druon > Druon quercuslanigerum. Next base: position 3,798 of record JAAAKG020137924.1, read on the forward strand.
CTATTCTAATCCGAATAGTCGAATTTTCTAATTTAAAAAATTGATTTTTAAACAAATAGTTAAATTTTTAACTTAAAAAAAAAACAATTTTCAACCATAAATGGAATAACTAAATTTTCAGTTAAAAAAATTATTTTCTTCCAAAAGTTCTCAAACAAAAATCGATTAATTAAATTTTCATTTTTAAAAATTAATTAATTTTCCACCTAATTCATTAAATTCGTTATGACTTTTTAACTAAATTATGAACCTTTAACTGGAATTGTAGAATTTTTAATCAAACATTTGAATTTCCACACAAAAGGATACTTAAATTTTCAGTTGAAACAAATAATTTTCTACAAATTTTATTTCAGCTTTAAATAAAAATCTATAATAGTTTAATTTACAGTTAAAAAAATTAATTGAAAAAAAAATTCTTTAACCAGATGCATTTTTCACTAAAATAATGAATCTTCAGAAAAAACAAATTAATTTTTAACAAAGTAGTTTAACTTTCAATCACAGTAGTCCAAAGGTTCTTATAAATTTGGAAAGCTACTTTAAAAATATTCAGTTATTAATACTTTTTCGAAATTTTTAAATTTCTAATTCTTACGTTCTTCTAGTTTTGAAATGGTCCAATTTAACTTTGGAAAATAGAATAATTTTTAATTATTTTATTTTTTAAATACGTGGTATAGTTGAAAATGCAAAAGTTGAAATTTATAAAAAATTCGTCTGTGGAATTTTGAAGAAAATTTTCGTGTTAAAAATATCACTGTTGATTTTTGCAGAAAATTTGTCTGTTCAATTTTCTAATAAGCAGATTACTTTTCCACCAAAAAAAAGTATTTAAAAAAAATGGATAAGTTTACTACAAAATAGTTCGATTGTCAACTAAAAAAAAAAAAAAACATTTCATTAAAAATCAAACAGTTGAATTTTCAGTTAAAAACATTAATTTTCAATTTATAAAAACCATTTTTCAATAGAATACTTGAATTTTCTACCAAAAATGGAGTAGTTAAATTTCCAGTTTAAAAAATTTACTTTCAACAAAATAAATAAATCTGCAACTAAAATGGTGAAGCTTGTACCAAAAAAATTAATTTCTCACAAAGTAGTTCAAATTTCTGCCAAGTATTTGAATTTTCCATAAACAAAAATTAATTTTCTAACAAAAACCTAGAATAGTTCAATTTTCAGTTTAAAAACTTAATTTTCAACAAAAAAGGCGATTTTTCAACTAAAAAATGAATTTTCAACAAACAAAAGATGAATTTTTAACAAACTAGTTCAATTTTCATACTTGTAGTAGAAAGGGCTATTGTACCATTTTTTCAGTGTTTTAAATAATAAAAAAATTCTAATTTAAACGCTCTAAATTTGAAAATAAGGCACTTTTAGTAGTAAAATTCATTAATTTTCAGCTTCAAATTCTTTGAAAGTATACAATTTTAACTGTTCCTTTAAAAAAAAAAATTTACTTTAAATGCTTATTCAAGAACAAAAGCACGCTTTTAACTTAATATTCTACCATTTTTAAGGAATTAAGTTTGAAAGTTATTTTCCACGATTTTTGCGTTTTTGAGGTCAATTTTTTATCCAAAAAATTACCATAAACAATTTTTTAAAGCTTATCATATTGTGTTAATGTAAATTAAAAACTACAAAATTGTTAAAATTAAATGCTTAAATTAAATATTTAACTAAAAAAAGAAAAAAATGATTTCTAATTAATATTTTTTTTACAATTTCAAAGATTTAACATTCGTCCCAAAGAATTGCATATTATCAATAAATACGATTTTATTTTGTACTTTTGTGTTTCTAAAAATTAAAACTGTTGAGAAAACATTTGTTAATGATAAAAAATAAACTGAATTATTCTAAAAAACGTTTAAAGTAATTAGTAATTTTAAATAGGAAGCATTAAAAAGGGGAAAAAATTCTGGAACGTTGAAACCGAACGAATCCGAATTTGATTTAAAACTGAAAAAAAATGGTTACCAAAAATTGTGATATTAAAACTTTTTTATATTTGAACCGTAACATTTTTTAATTATTTGAAGTAAATTTAAATCATTTAAAAACTAATGTTTTTTAAATTGTTTATTATACTTTACAAGGTACAATTTTTATTGTAGAATTAAACATTTTTGAAAAAAATTGTTAATTTTGAATTGAAAGAATTTGAAATATAAAATGTGAAGGAATTAAACTTGTATCATTTCCTAATAAAATCGTTTAAATCAGAATTTAAAATTAAAAGTTTTTGAAATTAATAAATTTTCAAACAGAAGCTCTCAAAATTAAAAAATTTCAGACTAAAATTGAAAAAAATGAACAATTTTATTGGAAATAATTTAAATCATATAATTTTTAATTCAAAGCGTTTAAAATTAAATAATAAAAAATTGAAAACTTTTTTATTTGAATAATTATAAATTCAAAGCGATTAAAATTTTGCAATTAAAAATTGTAAATTAAAATAAATCTTTTAAAGTCTAAGCTTTCAAAATTCTAGAATTAAAAATTTTTATTATATAAACAAATTATTATTTAGAACACCCAAATTCATTAGACAAAATTTTCTAAATCAAAAAATAAATTGAATTTTTTAAAAAGAATGTTTAAAATAAAAGAAAAATTTTAATCATATAAAAATTATTGATTGTTTAACTTTTGATTATATCCGCTTTTAAAAATTCAATAAATTTTGTTTTAATTGCAAAATTAAAACTTAGGAAAGAGACAAATTTAAAAGAAATTCTTTTCATTCAAATTTTTTGATATTAAATCAATTTGAGCTGTTTTATTTGTTTAAGTCTTCAACTTAAAATCGGACAATTTTAAGACTTATATTACAAATGAAAAAAAAATAAAAATGGTCAATTAATTTCATTTTGTACTAAATTAATGAATTTCCTGGCCAAAATGTAATAATTACATCAGGTTAAATTTTCAGTTCAAAAAATTGATTTTCTACCTAAAAAAGAATTTTTAACAGAATACTTAAATTTTAAATCAAAGACAGGATTTTTTTTTAATTTAATTTTCAATTGAATAGTTTAAGTTTTGAATTTACAAGGTAAACATTTAAAAATTATATACTTTCTTATGGGAAATTTTCAAAATTAATGAATTTAAACTTAAAACATTTAGGAATTTGTGGGTGGCCACCCTCATCCTATAAAAAAGTTGGCTAGATTAAATAAATAAATCTTTAGATTCTTTTTTTTTGAATTTTTAAGAATTTCACAGTAAAAATGAAAACGCTCCTTTGTTGGAAAATGTTAATAATGAAAGATTTCATAATTAAATTGATAGAAACTTTTCAAGGCACACTTTTCATTAAGATATTTAATATTTGCATATTAAAAAATGAATGAGCAAAATAAAACAAATAAGCTAAACCACTTTTCTGCATTATTTCAGAAAATGTAAGGACCCAAGCAATGGGAAAATTGGATAATCCGGAAAGGCCGAAATAAAATGAAAACTTCATAATATTTTGATTCTTACATAAATTATATAGATTTTGTTAAATAGCGATGTTTAATCATAAATAGTGAGAGTATAAAATAAATGCTATCTGCATCGATTTGCTTTTAATAGACTGTACATTTTTTATTTCTCTGAAATAATAGAATAATTATATAGTAATTAAAATTAGGAATATCACTCAATTTAAAAATCATCATCATTGCAGACGTCGAGAAAAACATCGTACGCCTCTCGATTACAATTTTTTCCATCCGGTGTGAATGCGTATTTGTGAAAGGTTCCATCCATACAAACGGCTGGAATCAAGTTTCAAGTTAGTAATTAATTGAGAACTTGAAATAAAATTTCAATATTAGTACGTACCGATTACTGAAGTTTTTGAACCAAAAGCACAGACACAGGGACTTTCAGGCGGCACTGTAAAATTCGTTAAAGCCCATTGGCTGTCGACATAGTTTCCCAGGAATCCCATTTTTGAAAATCTATAAAATAAATTTCTGACTTCTAATTCCAGACTTTACAGTTCAAAATTCTTTCTTTAAACAGGGGAAATAGGGTGAATTTTTACGAAAATAGGGGAACAACAGGGAAATAAATTATTTTAGATAAAATTAAGGAGCCGTACGTAATTTTTCGTTTCCAGAAATGTATTGCTAGTTATTGTTAGTAGAATTAGAGACCGTGTCAGTTTATATGAAAATAATTGAATTTTCAATTCAAAAAGACGAATTTTTAAGCAAAAAGAATTACTTTTTAACCAAATACTTTTATTTTCCAACCAATCAGTTGAGTTTTTACCCAAAGAGTATATAATTTCTCTTAAAAGAGATGAATTTTTTATTACGAATTTTTTTTAAGGCTGAATTTTAAGCCAGAAACGATGTCAGTTCACTTTTTAACACAAAAATATTAAATTTAAACAAAAAGAACTTTTTTTACGAATTTTTTTACGTATTTCTAAAATAATTCATAAATTATAATTGCGTAATTTTTAATTACGTAATTTTTAGTTTCCAGGAAAGTTTTGCTAGTTACTGCTAGTAGAATTAGCCAGGATTTCCGAAAACTTAATTTTCAACATAGAATTTTTTATAAACGGAACAACATATTATTTCAGACATAAATTTAAATTTTTCAAGATTAATTTATTTTAACCAAAAGAATATCTTTTCAACTAAAAAATATGACTTTTTAACAAAATACTTGAATTTTCAACCTAACAAGATAATTCTCAACAAAAAAGTTTCATAGTCTTGATTTCAATAAAAAAATTTCAGTAAAAAAGATCAATCTTAAAAAAATGCAAAAGTGAATTTTCAAAAAAAAAAAAGATTAACAAAGTGATTTAACCAAATCTTTAGAAAAAATAGTTGAATACTCAAGCAAAGGAGAAGAATTTTTAACCAAAAGGTTGCATTTTCATGAAAAAAATTATATTTCTACTAAAATAAATGAATTTTTAAATCAAAAAGATAATTTAAAAAAAAATTGAATTTTCTGTTGGACTGAAAATGGAATTTTCAATTAAAAAAAAAATAATTTTAACAAAAAGGGCCCAATTGTTAAATTTTTAACCAAATAGTTGCTGTTTTATCAAAAAATATGAATTTTCTCTTAAAATAGATGAATGTTTATTAAAAAAATTTTTTTAAATAGTTGAGTTATCATCCAAAAATAATTTCAGTTGAAAATTTCAAGAATAATAAGTTTCAACGAAAAAAATGGAATTTTTGATCCAAAAAGACAAATTTTCCTAACTAAAAAGTATGAATTTCTAACAAAATATTTTAATTCTCTATCAATTTTTAATAATTAAAACGACAATTTTAAATGGCTGGGCAAAAAAGATTTTAGTTCATTTTTCAACAGCAAAATATATATTTTAAACAAAAAGTAATTTTTCTATAATATAATTAAAATTTTAACAAAACAGTAAAAATTTCACCCAAAAAGTATGAATTTTTAACAAAATAGTTTAATTTTCAACCATCAGTTGCATTTTTATCTAAGAAATATGAAAATTCTGTTAAAAGAGATGATTATTTTAATTTCCAACAAAAATTTGTGTAAAGTTGAACTATTACGAAATTTTTGTACGTAATTCTAAGACAATTCATAAATTATAATTGTACCCTCTTTCTATTTTTAATTTTTAGTTTCCAAAAAAATTTTGCTAGTTATTGCTAGTAGAGTTAGGCAGAGTCTTGTAATATTTTCAACATAAATTTTTTTATATAAACGGAATAACATATTATTTCAGATATAAATTTCAATTTTTCAAGATTAATTTATTTTAACCACAAGAATAAATTTTAAACTAAAATAGATTACTTTTTTACAAAATACTTAAACTTTTACCTAAAACCAAAAATTGTGATATTAAAACTTTTTTATATTTGAACCGTAAAAATTTGTAATTATCTGAGGTAAATTTAAATCATTTAAAAATTAATGTTTTTTAAATTGTTAATTATACTTTACAAGGTACAATTTTTATTGCAAAATTAAACATTTTTGAAAAAATAATTGTTACTTTTAAACTGAAACCATTTGAAATATAAAATTAATTAAAATTGTATCATTTCCTAATAAAATCGTTTAAAATCAGACAATTTAAAATTAAAAGTCTTTGAAATTAACAAATTTTAAAACAGAAGCTCTCAAAATTAAAAAATTTCAGATTAAAATTTAAAAAAATGAACTATTCTATTGGAAATAAGTTAAATCATATATTAACAAATTAATAAATCATATAAATAAATGAATTATATATATAATATATATTCATATAAATAAATAAATTAATCATAAAATATCTTAATTTATTTTAACCAAAAGAATATCTTTTCTATTAAAAAAGATGACTTTTTAACCTAAACTGATAATTCCCAACAGAAAAGTTGCATAGTTTATATTTCAATAAAGAAAAAGATGAAATTTTTAAATAAATTAAGAATATAAAATCCAAAAAGAGTTTATCTAATTGTTGAACGTTCAAGCCAAAAGACGAATTTTCTCTACAAAAAATGATTTTTCAAATGAAATGAATTTTCAGAAAACAAGTAATTTTCCACGAAAGTGATGCATTTTTACTCAACAAAATTAAACTTCAAACCAAAAAAAATTATTATTTGACAAAAAAAGAAGAATTTTCAAGTAAAAAAGAACAAATTTAAAAAAAAGTATATTTCTACTAAAATAAATGAATTTTCAAATCAAAAAGATAATTTTTCAAAAAAATAGTTGAATTTTCTGTTGAAGGGAGATTTGAGTTTACTTTTTAAGGTCAAAATATAAGTTTCTAAATAAGAAATAACTTTCTAGGAAAGTAATTAAATTTTCCATTTAAAAAAAAGAATTTTTAAATAAAAAGGATCACTTTTTAATCCAATTGCTGAATTTTCAACCAAATAGTTGTATTTTTATACAAAAAATATGAGATTTCTCTTAAAACAGATGAATCTTTATTAAATTTTTTTTAAATAGTTCAGTTTTCATCCACAAATAATTGCAGTTGAATTTTTCAAGATTAAAATATAAATTCTTTAACAAAAAATAAGATTCTACGAAAAAAATGGAATTTTTAATCCAAAAAGACAATTTTTTAAAACTACAAAGTATGAATTTTTAACAAAACAGTTTAATTCCCTATTAAATAGATGTTTTTTGATCCAATAAAGATTAAATTTTTTACTAAACCAGATGAATTTTTAATAATTAAAACGACAATTTTAAATGGCTGAGCAAAAATGATTTCAGTTCATTTTTCAACAGCAAAGTAATTTTTCTATAGTATAATTAAATTTTTAACAAAACATTTAAAGTTTTAACCAAAAAGTATGAATTTTTAACAAAATACTTGAATTTTCAACCTAAAAAGATAATTCCCAACAAAAATGTGTAATAAGTTAGAGAGATTTAAAAAAAGAAATAAAAGTTTACCTAAATTTTTGAACCTTCAAGCAAGAAAATGAATTTTCTCTACAAAAATTGAATTTTCAAATGGCAATATGACTTTTCAGCAAAAAAGTAATTTTCCACAAAAGTGATGCATTTTCACACAACAAAAATTAAATTTCAAACTAAAAAAGTTATTATTTTGCAACAAAGTAGAATTTTCAAGTAAAAAATATTAGTTTAAAGAAAATGGAAAAGTTACATTTTTAGTTAAAAAATGAATTTTAAACTTGAAACAAATTAGCTGATATTTCAATTAAAAAATTTTTATTTGAAAGAAAAAACTTGAATTACACCAACATAGATTAATTTTAAACGAAAAAGGTTCAAATTTTCAACCAAAAAATACAAATTATCAACAAAATTGTTACATTTTCAACCGAAGCGATTAATCTTTTATCTAAAAAATGAATTTTCAACGAAGTAGTTCAACATTAAACCAAAAAGTCTATTTTTTCCATAAAAGATATATCTATTCAACAAACTAGTTGCATTTCAAAAAAATTAAATTATTAATCAAATAGATGAATTTTCAACTAGAAAAGGTAAGATTTTAATTAAAAATATCAATTTTCAAATAAAAATTAAATCGTTATATTTTCATTTAAAAAAATTAATTCACAAAAAAAAATAATTTTGCAAAAAAATATTTACATTTTCAATCAAAACATGAATTTTTAAATATAATGATGAAACATTTTAATTTTCAACCCGATAAATATTAATTTAAAAAAAAATAATTTTTAATTTAATAGTCTAACTTTCTACAAAATTCATGAATTTCCAAGCTAAAAGACGCATTTTTTTCAAAAAAGATACACACATAAATTTTTAATCAAATACTTGGATTTTAAATTAAAAAAGATCAATTTTCAACGAAAAATTGAACAGTTGAATGTTCAGTTAAAAAAATTAGTTTTCAAGAAAAAATAAAACGAATTTTCAACTTAATAGTTAAATTTCAATCAAAGCGATTAATATTTAACCGAAAAAAATGAATTTTTAACAAAGTAGTTAAAATTTCAACCAAGAAGTCAATTTTTTCGATAAAAAATATGTCTGCTTAACAAAACAGTTGCATTTTCAATTAAATAATAAAATTATCAATCAAATAGTTGAATTTTCAACTAGAAAATATAAGATTTTAATTTACAATATCAATTTTTAAATAAAAATGAATTCGTTACATTTTGAGTTAAAAAAATTAATTCACAAAAAAAAACAGAAAGTATTTTGCAACAAAATAGTTAAATGTTCAAACAAAAAATATGAATTTTTAAATATAATGATGAAAAATTTGATTGAATTTTATACCCGAAGAATATGAATTTTCAACAAAAAAAATCAATTTAATAGTTTAACTTTCTACTAAATTCTTGCATTTCCAAACTAAAAGACTTTTTTTTTTACAAAAAGGTTGAATTTACAAAGCATTTTTACTTTAAACCAAGTAGATGATTAAAAAGAAATGAAATAAAAAAACTCTTGAATTCAACCAATATAGATTCATTTTAAACCAAAAAGATGAATTTTCAACCAAAAAGGATGAATTTTCAAACAAGAAGATTAATTTTCAACAAAATGCAGGAACTCTCAAGCAAATAGTTGAATTTTCAAATTAGTAAGATCAATTTTTATTAAAAATATCAACTTTCAAGACAAAAAATAATAGTTTTCAACAAAATAGATCAATTTTAGATTAGATTAATTAATTTTATCAATTAGATAAAATTTCGAGGATAAAAAAGAATTATCATCGAAATAGTTCTAAATAGACCCCAATAGTTGAATTTTCAATAAAAAAGATAATTATTTAAATAAGAAGATTAATTTTCAACGAAAAAAGACGAATCTTCAACAAAATACATGAACTTTCAAATAAGCAGTTACATTTTCAACCAAAAAGATTATTTTTTTCAACCAAAACAATTAATTTTCTACTGAAAAATACAAATTTTGAACAAAAAATATAAATTTTCAATCAAATAGTTGGATTTTAAACTAAAAAAGATCAATTTTCAACGAAAAATTGAATAGTTGATTGTTCAGATTAAAAAATTAGTTTTCAAGCAAAAATAATAGTTAAATTTCCAATCAAAGCGATTAATCTTTAACCGAAAAAATGAAATTTTAACAAAGTATTTCAAATTTCAACCAAAAAAATAAATTTTAACTAAAAACATCCATTTTCAAATAAAAATGAAATTATTAAATTTTCAGTTAAAAAAATTAATTCACAACAAAAAAATGAATTTTTAAATATAATAAAACATTTTAATTTTCTTAAAGTGTTGTACAGTACATAGACTTTCTAGAAAATTACTCACGTGGATTTTTTATTAAGATGTGTGTCTTTGATAGCGAATATGTGAACGGTTCCCTTATCACCAGAAACACAGAGATATTCCGAATCTCTGCTAAAGCTTATGCTGTAAAAAAGAAAGATATTTCAGAAACAATAAAGATAAAACGATAATATTAAATGAATAAAATCAGGCCTTTGACTCACTTTATAAATTCAAAACTAGACCATTTGGCGCGCTACGAGAGCACTAATTACACTTTTTTACGAAAAAACCTGGTTCATTTCTCAATATTTTGTTATAGACTTTACAGTAAATATTGTACAATTTGAGAATGTTGTGTATGATTTACAGAAGTTTTTTTTATGACGCTGAGTCTAAATATACTTTAACACAACAGAGAAAAAAAAATCCAAAATAAATGAATTTTTAAACAAATACTTTAATTTTTCATTAAAAAATATTTTCTACCAAAAGAGTAGAATTTTCAATAAATTTAATAAATTTTAAACTAAATAGTGACTTTTTAAACTTAAAAAGATCATTATGTAATCACAATTGAAGTATTGAAATTTGAATTATGGAGAATTATATTTAATTTAAAAAGCTAATTTATTACAAAATAATTAATTTAGAACGAATTTTTAACTAAAATTACTAATCTTAATTTTAAAAAAATAACTTTTAAGAAAGTAGTACAAATTTGAACTTACATTTTCAAGCGAAAAGATAAATTTTCTACTGACAGATTAATTTTCCATCAAATAGTTACATTTTTAACCAAAAAAGATTATTTTTTGACCAAAACAAATGACTTTTCTAGTCAAAAAGACGTATTAAATAAAAGAAAGATATTTATGTGAATAAAGAAAAAAAAATTTCATCCGAAATGTTCCATAACAACCTAAGAATAGGAATTATCGTCAAAAAAGTTGATTTACAACCAATCAATGGAATTTTAAACAAAATAGTTCAATTTGCAGCTGAAAAAACTAATTTTTAATCAGAGAAGAAACAAATTTTCAACTAAAATTATGAACCTTCAATCGTAATAGTTGAATTTCAAACAAAAAAGATGATTTTTCAATTAAAACAATGTATCTTCAGCTGAAATAGTTGAATTTTCAATAACAAAAAATATAATTTTTACTCAAAATAGATAAATAGTTAGTATAAACTTAATAATTTAATTTTAAGTTCATAAAATTAATGTCCAACCAAACAGATGAATTTTCAACTGAAACTATGGAATATTTAATAATTAGAATCAGTTAAATTTTAAGTCAAAAACATTACTTTCCACACAAAAAACTAACTTTTAATAAAATAGTTACAATTACAAAGAAAGTGATGAATTTTCAACTAAAATTGTAAATCCTTAACCGGAGAAGTTGACTTTTAAACCAGAAAGATGAATTTTCAACTACAATTATGAATTATTTACTAAAATAATTGAATTGCTGACCAGAAGGATAAATTTTCAACTAAAAAACATATTTTTTCAACCAAAAATTGAATTTTCAGCCAAAAAGATGAATTTTTAAATAAAATAATACAATACTTAACTGGAATAACAGTTACACTTTCAATTAATATACATAATAAATGTCAACTGAAAAAGAAACAAAAAAATACATTTTCATCTAACAAAGAAATTAATTTGTTATTAAAATGATAATTCTTCAATGAAAAAATTAATTTTTAAATAAGAGTTTAACTATTAATCAAATAATATTATTTGCAACCTTAAAGATGAATTTTAAACTGACAAATATGAAATATTTAATAATTGGAATGAGTTAAAATTTCATTTAAAAAAATTACTTTTCACAAAAACACTAACTTTCAATAAAATAATATCACTTTCAAACAAAGTAATGAATTTTTTAGAAAATCGTTAAATTTTAGGCCAAAAATACCTTTCATCTAAAGAAAAAGAAGGTTATAATAAAACAGCTGATACTTCAACCAAAGAAATGAATTTTTAAATAAAATAAGGAATCTTTAACCAAATAAATTAATTTTTAACATAAGAGTTTAACGTTCATCCAAATAATTTTATTTCCAGCGTAAAATATGAGTTTTCAACCGAAAAAAGAATTTTAAAAAATATATCATGTGGATTTTTAACGAAACAGTTGAACTTTCAATGAAAAAAGACAAATTTGCATCAAAATTGTTCAATTTTTAGCTAGAAAAGATGAATTTCCAACCTAACTGATTAATTTTCAACTAAAATCATAAATCTTTAACTAAAATAGTTGAATTTTATACCAAAAAGATGAATCTTCAACGATAAAGATTAATTTTTTATAAAAAGGCGAATTTTTCACAAAGCAAATAAATTTTTAAACCACTATTTTAATTTGTAAATATCATTTTTTAGCCAAATAGTTGAATTTTATCCAAAAATGATACATTTTCAACAAAAAAAGAATGGTTAAATTGTCGATTAAAAATCTAGTTCTTAAACAAAAGAAAAACAAACGGATTTTCAGCAAAATAGTTCAATTTTCTACTGGGAAAGTTAAATTTTTAGTTTAAAAAATTGAATTTCAAAAAAGTAGATACATTTTCAAAGGGAGATAAATTTTAAACTCAAATTATGAATCTTCAACTAAAATAATTGCATTTTTGATCAAAAAGATGAATTTTCAACCAAAAAAGAAACAAATTTTGAACAAAATCGTTAAATTTTCAGCAAAAAATTCTTCTTTATCCAAAAAAAAGTCAAGTATTCAATTCAAACATATTTCAAAAAAAAAATTTTTTAATTAAAATTATGAATCTTTAACCAAAAAAAAAAATTTTTTTTAAAGAGTTTAACTTTCAATTAACTAATTTTATTATCAGGCAAAAAGATGAATTTTCTACTAAAACGATAAACATTTAACTGCAATACTTGAAATTTTAAAACAAAAAAAGCATTTCTAAATAAGAAGATTAACTTTCAAAGAAAAATATAATTTTCTACACAAAAAAATCTATTTTTAACCAATATGTGGATTTTCAGCGAAATGGTTGAATTTTTAATAAAAAAATACAAATTTTGATCAAAATTGCTGAATTTTTAACAAGAAAAGATGAATTTTCAACAAAAAAATAGAAATTCAAATTTTCAGTTTAGGAAGGTTTTTTTTTAACCAAACTGATGAGTTTCCAACCTAAGAGATTAATTTTCTATAAAGAAGGCGAATTTTTAACAAAGTAAATGAATTTTGAAAGAACTAGTTTAATTTATAAATAACATTTTTTAAACAAACATTTGAATTTTCATCCAAAAATGATAAATTTTCAACCCAAAATAAACTATTTTCAATTTTAAAATAAATTCAAAATAAAATATTCATAATTATTATTAATTAATGTTTATTTATTAATCCATTTTTTCTTACTAATTATTATATTAACTTTTGTTTAATTTTATACATTGTTTCAATATAAAATTGGAATATTTATAATTTTTTACATAAGAAAAAGATCAATTCCTTAATATTTAGAAACATTTGACTGTTTATTTAAAATCAGTAATTAGAAAACAAATATTTGAAACTAAATAAAAAAACTTTGAACGTTACAGTTTGAATTGCTTCATTTAAAACGTTTTAATTTGCAAATAAAATTGTTGAATTTTAATGTATAGGTAAATATTGAGCACCTATTATTCAAAAAAAAAATCGAGTAAGTTTAAAAGATATTTAGAAGTTCTACAAAAAATGGCCTAATTTAATACAAAATATAGATTTTTGCAGACTTCTAACAAAAAATTGAGAAGCTTTTTAAGGATTGTGAAACGCTTTAAAAAAATAAAAAACATTTTCTTAAGATTCATAGGAAAGTTAAAATTTTTTCTTTTGAATTTGAGGAAAATCTTTTTAAATAATTAAAAATATTTCTAAAATTTTAAAAAATGAATCTGGAACATTTTGAGAAAATATTATACATAATAAATCTCTTTCCTAAAATAAAAACCATAACTATTTTCTAAAATTCGCTGTTCCAAATCAGAATAAATTAGTAGTAGGCGGTTAAAACGTGATAAATCCATTTTTTAATAAAGTAAAATTACTGTTTCCAAGATCAGAAGGAATTTCCCGATTTTTTAATTCAATTCCCGGGGTTTTCCCGGTTTCTTGGTCAAGTCGCCATCCTGATTTTTTAAAGACAAAGTGAAAAACAGTTGCATCAGCGAGAAATTTGAGAAAATAGTAACAATAGTCTGTAAAATAAATAAATTTTTATTCACCAATAAAGTGTGGCAGGATCGGTCCCTCTCCTTAATTCCACTAAAAGTTTCCTTGTGCTACTGTCCCAAACTCTAATTAACGTTCCTTGTTCAGAAGCAGTTGCCAGCATCGACCCAGTAGCGTTTACTGCTAAGCAAGCCAGTGCTCCCTAAAAAATTTCGTTTCGGTTATATTATAATAATAATTAGGAATTAAAAAAAATTCGATTTTAGAATAGGGGAAAAGTAGGAAAATAATAGGAGATTAGATTCTTTTTAATAAAATTAATGTAGTTACCAAATTCATAAAAATTTATATCGAAATATATTGCTTTTCAAAAAAATTGTTGAATTTTTAACCAAAGAAGTTGAATTTTCTTCGAAAAGAGATAAATTTTCAACAAAGAGTTGAGTTTTCAAGTTAAAAATTAGAAATGTTTAGAAAATATTTGCGTTTCAAAGATGAGTTTTCTACAAGAAAGTTAATTTATAACCATGAAAGGTGAATTTTCAAACAAATAGTTGCATTTTTAACCAACCAGTTCCATTTACAAGCAAATAATTTAAATTTCATACAAAAGAGACGAATAAATAAAATAAAGTTGAATATTTAAGAAAAAAGTTCATTTTCAACAGAAAAATCGTTGAACTTTAATCCGAAAAAAATGAATTTTATACAAAAAATTTATTTAAAAAAAATTATTTTATGACAAATTAGTATAACTTTTATCAATATAGTTGAATTTTCAAACTAAAAAAAAAATTTCTACAAAACAGTTCATCCTTAATCCCGAAAATTCAAGTTTTTAACAAGACAGTTCATTTTCAAGCAAAAAAATGAATTTCCAACTATCCAGTTGCATTTGCAACAAGTTTAACTTACAAACAAATAATATTTAAAGTCGAATTATCAACAAGAAGTTAATTTTTAATCTGAAAATAAGAATTTTCTACAAAACGGTTGAATATAAAAATATAAAAAATAGTTCAACTAGTTCAATAGTTCAAAAAATAAAAATAAAATAAAATAGTTCAACTTTAATCCCAAAAATATGGATGTTCAACAAAAAAGTTAAATCAAAAAAAAAATTTCAATTTTCAAACTAAAAAGAAGAATGTTCTACAAAACTAGTTGAACTTGAATCCCGAAAATATGGATAAAAAACAAAAAAAAGTTTATTTTCAACAAACTAATTGATTTTTCAAACTATAAAGAATCCGGAAAATAGGGATTTTCAACAAAAAGTTAATTTTTAATCAAACAGTTGAATTTTAAAACTAAAAATAAAAAGAATAAAAAATAATTATAAAAATATATAAAATAGTTCAACTAGTTCAATAGACCAAAAAATACAAATAAATTAAAATAGTTCAACTTTAATCCCGAAAGTATGGATTTTCAACAAAAAAAGTTAATTTTAAACAAACAGTTTACTTTTAAAACTAAAAAGAAGAATTTGCTACAAAAATAATTGTACTTTAATCCAGAAAATATGGATTTTTAACAAAAAAGTTAATTTTCAACAAAATAGTTGATTTTTTAAACTAGAAAGAATCCCAAAAATATGAATCTTCAACAAAAAAAGTTATCTTTTAAACAAAAAGTGGAATTTTTAAACTAAAAAGAAGAATGCTCTAAAAAGTAGTTGAACTTTAAACCCGAAAATATGGATTTTCAAGCAAAAAAAGTTAATTTTCAACAAAATAGTTGACTTTTCAAACAAGAAAGAATCCCAAAAATAAATATTTTCAACAAAAAAGTTTATTTTTAATCAAACATTTGAATTTTAAAACTAAAAATAAAAAGATTAAAAAATAAATATAAAAATATAAAAAAGTAGTCCAATTAGTTCAATAGATCAAAAAATAAAAATAAAATAGTTCAACTTTAATCCCAAAAATATGGATGTAAACAAAACAGTTAATTAAAAAAAAAGTTTCATTTTTAAACTAAAAAGAAGAATTTGTTACAAAAACAATTGAACTTTAATCCAGAAAATATGGACTTTTAACAAAAAAGTTAATTTTAAACAAAATAGTTGATTTTTCAAACTAGAAAAAATCCCAAAAATATGGA
>JAAAKG020137924.1:19948-35278 GCA_010014905.2 Druon quercuslanigerum
AAAATAGTTGATTTTTCAAACTAGAAAAAATCCCAAAAATATGGATTTACAACAAAAAAAGTTAACTTTTAATCAAAAAGTTGAATTTTTAAACTAGAAAGAAGAATGTTCTACAAAACTAGTTGAAGTTTTATCCCGAAAATTTGGATTTTCATGCAAAAAAAATTAATTTTCAAAGAAATAGTTTACTTTTCAAACTAGAAAGAATCAGGAAAATATGGATTATCAACAAAAAACTTAATTTTGAACAAACAGTTTACTTTTAAAACTAAAAAGAAGATTTTGCTACAAAAATAGTTGAACTTTAATCACGAAAATATGGATTTTCAACAAAAAAGTTCATTTTTAACCAAACAGATGAATTTTCAAACTAAAAAGAAGAATTTTCTTCAAAAAAGTTCAGCTTTAATCCCAAAAATATAGGCTTTGAAACAAAAAAGTTTATATTTAAACAAATAGTCGAAGTTTCTCTAAAATTCTTTAATTTGTTTCCCAAAAATAAGACTTTTATACAAAATAGTTGAATTTTTAACAAGAAAGTTAGCTTTGAACTAAACAGTTAAATTGTCAACAAAATAGTTGAATTTCCAAACTGAAAAGAAGAATTTTATACAAAACAGTTGAACTTTAATCTTGAAAATATGTATTTTCAACCAAAAGAAGTTCTTTTTTTTTAAATGACAAAGTTTCTCTACAATTTTTGAATTTGTATGCCAAAATAAAGACTTTTCTAAAAAACAGTTAAATTTTTAATAAAAAAAGATAAGTTCTCAACGAAAAACGTTCCGAATAGTTAATATTTCAATGAAGAAAGATTTTAATTTTAAATAAAAACCTGTTTTATTCCACCAAAAAATCAGGCTTTTCAACAAAATAGTTGAATCTCAACAAAAACGGAATAATTTTTAACCAAACAGTTGTACTTTTAACAATCAAATTAAATTTCTACCAAGAGATAACATTTTAAACTAAGCAGAAGAAATTTGTAACAAAAGAGTTGAATTTTTGACCGAAAAATACAAATTTTCATGAAAACAGATTATTTTCAAACAAAAAATATAATTTTTCAAGGAAAAATGTTAGTTTTAAACCAACGGTGAATTATCTACCAAAATAATTGAATTTCTAAACTAGTAAGACGAGTTTGGAAAAAAATAGTTGAATCCTCAATAAAAATAGATTAATTTTTAACCAAACAGTTTCTTTTTTAACCAAAAAAGATTAAATTTCTGCCACAACATAAATTTTAAAACCAAAAATATGAATTAAGAAAAAAAGTTTATTTTCAATCAAAGATTTTCATTTTTAACCAAAAAAGAATGAATTTATACCAAGAGATCAATTTTCCAAGCACAAATATTAATAAAAAAAATTAATTTGTAACCAAGGAGTACAGTTTATTTTTTAAAAAGAGATAAATTTTAAGACAAAAAATATGATTTTTCAAGAAAAAAGTTATTTTTAAACCAAAGCTGAATTATTTACAAAAATAATTAAAGTTCTAAGCTAATAAGATGAATTTGGAATTAAATAGTTGACTCCTCAACAAAAAAGATTATTTTTTATCCAAATAGTTTCATTTTTAACAAAAAAAAAATTAAATTTCTACCACGAGATAAACTTTCAAACCAAAAATATGAATCTTAAAAAAAAACAAGTTCATTTTTAACGAAAAAGTTGAATTTTTAAACTAAAAAGAAGAATTTTCTATAAAACATGTACATCTTTTTTAAAAAAGTATAAGTTTCTTTTAAATTCTTGAATTTGTATTCCAAAAAGAAGACTTTTTTACAAAACAGATAAATTGTAAACAAAAAAGTTAATTTCGAACCAAACAGTTGAATTATCTACCAAAATAATTGAAGTTCCAAGCTTATAAGACGAATTTGGAATTAAATAGTTGAAACCTCAACAAAAACAGATTATTTTTTATCTAAACAGTTTCATTTTTAACCAAAAATATTATATTTCTACTACGAGATAAATTTTCAAACAAAAAATATGAATTTTCAAAAAACTGTTAATTTTCAAACAATGAGTTTTTGATTTTTAACCAAAGAGTTAAATCCTCAGAAAAACCAGATTTTTTTTAATCGAACAGTTTAATTTCTAAGAGATAAATTTTTAAACAAAAAATATTATTTCAGAAAAATCAGATTATTTTTTATCCGAACAATTTAATTTCTAAGAAGAGAGAAATTTTTAAATAAAAGTATGATTTTTTAAGAAAAAAGTTAATTTTAAACCAAAGGTGAATGATCTACGAAAATAATTGAAGTTCCAAGCTAATAAGACGAATTTGGAATTAAATAGTTGACTCCTTAACAAAAACAGATTATTTTTTATCCAAACAGTTTCATTTTTAACGAAAAAAATATTAAATTTCTACCACGAGATACATTTCCAAACAAAAATATGAATCTTAAAAAAAAACTTGATTTTTAAAAAAACAGTTGAATTTTCAAACCAAAAAGAAGAATTTTCTATAAAACATGCACATCTTTTTAAAAATAGTCGACGTTTCTCTTAAATTCTTGAATTTATATTCCAAAAAGAAGACTTTTCTACAAAACAGTTAAATTGTAAACAAAAAAGTTAATTTCTAACCAAACAGTAGAATTTTCACCAAAATAGTTGAATCCTCAACACAAATAGATTAATTTTTATCCAAAAAATGGCTTTTTTCACCAAAAAGATTAAGTTTCTACCAATCAACACATTTTCAAACAAAAATATGAATTTTCAAACAAAAAAAAAGTTTTTTTGCCTAAAAATGTGAATATTTCGCTGAATATAGATAAATATTCCTTTAATAAAAACTCGATGTTTTTATTTGAACACTTAATTATTTGTTTTATGAATTAACTTTGGTTAATTATAAATTTTACAACTCCATTTTTAATTGAAAAGTAATCTTTTTTACTTAAAAATTTACTTTATTGACAGAAAATTAGTAATTTTTGTAAAAATCCCACCGCTTCGCTGATACTCAAACTACTTTATTATTATATATTTAAAGAATTGTTAATTGATTAAAAAATCATTGTGTGTTTAAACAATTTTGTTCCCCCTTCAAATCGTGAAAAGTTTTTATTTTTCGGGATAAATTATATAAATTTGATGATTACTAAGAGTAGAACTTCTTACTTAAAATATTGAGTCATTTTTTAAACAATTTTCTATTCTCAAAATGATAAAAGTTTATTATTATAGAACTAAGATTATTTAAATATTATTATTTAAAAAGAATATATATTATTTTTCAAAAAGTTGTACTCTTAGTATTCAACAAATTAAAATCATTTACCCTGAAAGATAAACACTTTTTACGATTTTTATGGGGAACAAAATTGTTCAGAAAAATAATGATTGTTGAAAGAATTTAAAATAAGATAATATATTTTCATGATTTTGGGTTAAGAAAATTGTGTAAAGAAATAAACATTGTTTAAATAATGTACAAATAAGTTAAGTAAGAAGTTCTACTCTTCGACATAATTCATGATTTTTCATAATAATTTTATTAATGTTGAATCGATTGTTTAATTAGAATTTTAAACAATATCAACTTTAAAAGCTGCACAAATTTCCAAGCCGCAGAGACGAACTTTCAACAAAACAGTTAAATTTTCAACCCAAGAAACAAATTTTTAATAGAAAATAAAATCTAATAGAAAATAAAATATCATAACAAAGAAGATGAGCCACCAGTATGATTAAATTTGAACTAAAAAAATACCTTTTAAACCAACAAGATTAATTTTCTATTATCTTTTAACTAAACACATGAACGAATTGTCACCAAAACAGTTCAAACTTTCAACCTGAAAAGATTTTATTTTACATCAAAAGACAAATTTTAAACAAAATAATTGCAACCAAATTGTTAAATTTTCAAGTAAAAAACTACGAACTTTCTAAAAAACAGTTAAATTTTCAAGAAAAAAGATAATTAAGAAAAAGTTGAATTTTAATACTAAAATAGATGTAATTTCAACCAAAATACATCAATTTTCACCAAAAATGAACAAGCTAAGTTGTCAGATAAATAAAAAATTAATTCAAAATCAAAGAAACAAATTTTTAAGAAACTGCTTACATTTTTAAGAAAAGGGATTAAATTTCAATGAAAAGGATGAAACAAATTTTTTAATAGAAAAAGAAATTTATAACCAGCATAATTTTTTTTTTACTACAAAAGACAATTTTAATAAATCAATTTTCCAATAAAAAGATAAATTTTCAACCAACATGATTAATTTTCTACCAAAAAGACAAATTTTCAACAAAATATATTAATTTTACGCTCCATTACTTGATTTTTTAACAAAGAAGATGAACCACCAGTACGATTAAATTTAAACTAAAAAGGATACATATTAAACAAACAAGATTAATTTTCTATTACCTTTCAACCAATTACATGAATTTTTTCACTCAAAAATGTGACTTTTAAAAAGATAATTAAATTTTCAACAAAATAAAACAATTATTAAGAAAATAATTTTCAATCAAGAAAAGAACCCGTTGTCAACAAAACAGTTCAAACTTTCAAACTGAAAAGATTATAATTTTAAATCAAAAGAAAAATTTTAAACAAAATAATTGAATCCGCAATCAAAACAAATTAATTTTCAACCAAGAATGATTTTCCAGTCAAGAAAGGAAATAAATTCAACCAAATTGTTGAATTTTCAAGTAAAAAAAAAGTTTTCTACAAAACAGTTAAATTGTCAACAAAAAGATCATTTTTTAACCAAATAATTGAATTTTATACACGAATAGTTGAATTTCATAATAAAATAGTTGAAATTTAAACCCAAAAAGATCAATTTTCATCAACAATGAAAAAATTAAATTTTCAGAAAGAAAAAATTAATTTTCAATTTAAAAAATAAGTTTGAAACGATAGTTGAATTTTCAGAGAAATTAATTTTTAAGAAAATAGTTAAATTTTTAACCAAGAAGATTAACTTTCTAACGAAAAAGTCGAATATAAAGAAAATGCATTAACTTTCAATGAAATACTTAAATACTCGTAGTTAAAAAAGATTTTTCAATGAAGAAAGTCGTTAAGTTTGTAAAAAAATGTACAAATGGCTGAATTTTCAAGCTCTAAGTACTTTAGGCTGTTGCTCTTGATGGTTCGGAACCCACCTAAAACTGTAGGTCCCCCTCCCACTACCAACTAAGTGTGTGGGAGGTGTGTTATGGAATAGGAAGAAGGTGAAAGAAAAAAAAATGTAAAACCTTAGCGGACACATTTGAAGCTTCCACATAAAGAAAATAAAATATCATAATTAAATTTTTATTTAAAAAATTAAGTGTTTAATGAAAAATTAAATAAAAAATAGAGAAAGGACTTCCATTTCCGCTAAGAATAAAGATGAATTTTTTTAGCAAATAGTTGAATTTTTAAGACAGGAGATAAATTTTTAACTGAAATGGAGTTAAATTTTAATTTAAAAAATAATTTTCAACAAACAACATCATTTTTAAATAATAAAGATCAATTGTCAACCAAAAATAGAATATTTAAATTTTCATTGAAATAAAATAATTTTTACAACAAAGAACAAATTTTTAAGCAAATATATACATTTTTGTATATTTGTATATTTGAATTCATCTGGTAAATAAAAATTAAACTTTTTCTTAAAATTTAATAATTTTCGTTGGAAATTGAATCCTTTTGGTTAAAAATTCGTTTTTTGTTGAATAAAGATTAATTTATTTAACTGAAAATTAAATTTTTTCTTTTAAATTGATTTTTTTTCGCGAAAAATGCATGTACTTTTTAAATTCATTTTTTGATTCAAGCCTGTTACTTACTTGATGAGCGGCTAAATTTGCTGGGGCACTCGAAGTTCCGGTTTCAGTCGTACTCAAATCGACCAACTGCACACTCCCCCTTTTGTGTCCTTTAAACAACAATTATTTCAAAAATAATTGGAGATTAATCTTAAAAATATCTGGACAAGAAATATAATTTTACTGGTTCTTTTTTTTTCTTCTGGATTTTACCTGGAAATACGAGCAGCTGTTTATGAGCAGTCGCAAGGGTAGCAACTTCCATCAATCCTTTCGGATTATCCCTAGTTTCTAGCGTGAGCAGCCTACGAACTAGGGGAAAGGAGAAGACATGGATCTCTCGTTGAAGGGCCACAATTAGTCTAAAATTATAAAATTACATAAAATTTTACACAAAACAGTTTAATTTTTTACCAAATTTGTTGAATTTTCAAGCGAAACAGAAAAATTCTCTACAAAATAGTTGAATTTTCACGAAAAACTGTTATAGTTAGTATATAAACGAAAAAAAATTTGAATTTAAAATTAAAATAGTTACCTTTTTATTATTAACCAAGCAAAAATAATAATAATTTTCTAACAAGAAATACTAATTGATAAGAAAAGATATATATTTTCTTCCTAATACTTAAATTTCTAACGAAGGGGATTAACTTTTTACTAAGAAGTGAATTTTCTACTAAAAAATATAAATTTTAAACAAAAAATGGAACAGTTAAATTTTCAGTTACAATCAACAATTTTAAAACGAAAAATTAGCATTTTCATGCCAATGCGGCGAACTTTCTGCAAAATAGTTGCATCTTCAAACTGAACATACTAATTTTCAACAAAAAATATAATAAGTTGATATTTAAACCACAGAAGATTTTAATTTTAAGTAAAAACAGTTGAGTATAACCAAAGAAGACGAGTTTTTTGTAAAATACTTGATTCATCAACTAAAACAGATTAATTTTTAACCATACATTGCATTTTTAATAAAAAAATTTAATTTTCTACAAAAAAATACGAATTTTAAACAAAATGGTTGAACTTTCTACCGAATAATACGAATTTCCAAGAAAGTAAATTATGAACTGAATATTTTGAACAATGGATCTGATGTTAGTCCAAATTTTATTTTATTAATTTTTATTCTATATTTTTTTTCGTTTCTACACATTTTAAACAAAATAGTTTAATTTTTAAGCAAAATTTAGTGTAATTTTTATTGAGGAAAATTAATTTTCAATAAATAAATTTTTTTTACAGAAAAATTTAATTTTGAACTAAATAGTTGAATTTTAAACCAAATTGTGAAA
This sequence comes from Druon quercuslanigerum, assembly GCA_010014905.2. Classification (NCBI taxonomy): domain Eukaryota; kingdom Metazoa; phylum Arthropoda; class Insecta; order Hymenoptera; family Cynipidae; genus Druon; species Druon quercuslanigerum. Next base: position 27,064 of record JAAAKG020137924.1, read on the forward strand.
TTTTCTAATCAAAAATATGAATTTTTAACAACAAAAGTATTATATAAACGATCAGTTGAGTTTTCAACAAAATAGTTAAATTTTCAGTTCAAAAAAATATATTTTTACCTAAAAAAGAACCATAGTTTTAACTAAAATACAACATAACATCGTTTACTTTTTGGGCATTAAATACAAATTTTTTTTACAAACCAGTTTAATTTTCAAGTACAAAATGTGAATTTTTAACAAACATTTTCTTTCTTGAACCGAAGAAGATTAATTTATAACCACATTTGAATTTTTAATAATAATAATATATATATTTTTAATAATATTTGGTTGAAAATTCGTGTATTTTGTTAAAAATTATTCGTTTTTGGTAACAAAATTAGTTTTTTTTTTGTTTTGAAAATTAATTTTTTTAACTAAAAATTTAACTTTATCACGATAATTTGAACATCAGTCTTCTTCATTTGGAACTTCAACTATTTGGTAAAAAAACTCCATTAAAAAATATATATATTTGGATGAAAATTCATGTCTTTTGTTTAAAAAATACTTTTTGGCACAAAAATAGTCTGTTTTTTTAAAATTCATTTCTTTAGTTGAAAATTACTAAAAAAAAATTAAAATAAAAATAAAAATTATTAATTTTTTGGTAGAAAATTCACCTGTTTGGTTAAAAATTTTACTATTTCGTTGAAAATGTATTTTATTTGCTTACAAACATATTTCTCCAACTGAAAATTAAACCTTTTTTTGTTGTTGAAAATTCATCTATTATGTTGCAAAAATTTGTCATTTTTTCGGTAGAAAAATAACGTTTTTGGTGGAAAATTTCATTAAAACTAAAAATATTTTGTTGAAAAGTCATTTATTTTGTTAACAAATTATTTTTTTGGCAGAAAAATAAACGTTTTGGTTGGAAAATAATTTTTATCTAAAAATTTGTCTATTACATTTTTTGTTGCATTTTTTACAGATATTTCATCTTTTTTAGTTGAAAATTCATGTATTTTCTTAAAAGTTTTTTTTTTGTACAAAATATCCCTTTTCGGTTGAAAATTCCATAAAAAATTATTCTACTTTTTTCACGAAAAAATGTTATAGTTAGTATTTAAAGCAAAAAAGAGTTGAATTAAAAATTAAAAACAGTTGAATACAATCCAATTTTTTCCCTCATTATATATTATTTTTAATTATATGTATATTATTTATCATTATATACTGCTTGTAGTTTTTCAGAAAAAATTATAAAAATTTCTCGAGGTTCTCTGATTTGTAATTTTCAATTATAAGTTAAATTTTTAGTTCAAAAAAATTACTTTGAACAAAAAAATAACTTTCAAGAAAAAAAACTAACTTTAAAAAAAATAGTTACATTTTCAAACACAGTGATAAATCTTTTAAATAAAATTATAAATATTTAATTGAAATAGTTTAATTTTTAACCAGAAATATGAATTTTTAACTGAAATGATGAATCTTTAGCTAGAATAATTGATTTTTTGTCAAAAAGATCAATTTTTACCCCAAAAAGACAATTTTTCATCTAAGAAGGATAATTTTTTAAACAGAAATTAAATTTAAAAATGCTTAGTCAAAAAGTATGCAATTGTCATAACTTTCATCAACTTTCAACCAAATAATTTTATTTTCAACCTGAAAGATACATTTTAAACTAAAAGGACGAATATCTAACTGGAATACTTGATTTTTTATCCGAAAAGAAGAATTTTTATACAAGAAGATTAACTTTCAAAGAAAAAGATAAATAAATATATGTATATTCAGTGTAATTCGAGTATCCATTTACTGTGAAATTTTACTGTGAAAAAGATAAATATCTACAAAAAAGTTAAAGCTTTAAAAAAATACGTGAATTTTCAACTTTGAACTAGAAATGATCAATTTTAAACTAAAAATGAAACAATTAAATTTTCAGTTCAAAAATATATTTCAATAAAAGTGATGAATTTTCAACTAAAATGATGAACCTTTAACTGGAATAGTTAAATTTTATACCAAAAAAATGAATTTTCTATAAAAAAAGACGAATTTTCCAAAAAGCGAAAATAAAATTTAAATTAAAGCGATGAATCTTCAACCAAAAAAATTAATTTTTAACAGAAGTGTTTCATATGTAACAAACAATGTAAAAAATTTATATTATAATTCAGAAATATTTCTTCGGAGGTCTTTAAGGATTTTTAAGAGCACAAGTGATTTTAAGGAATTACTAGGTTTCTTTTTAAAGGATTTAAAAACAGTTAAAAAATTCTATGATTTACAAGAGATTTTATAAAATTTTAAGAGAGTTTTAGTGATTTTAAAGAATGTCAAGTGAGTTCTTGAAAATGTACTTAAAAAGATTTTTATTATAAGGATTTTCAAGGATTTTAAGAAGTCTAAAAAATTTATAGGATTTCAACAGATTTTAATTAATTGTAGTAAATTTTGAAATATTTGAAGTGTTTTTAAAGAATCTGAAGAGTTTGAAAAATTAAGTTAAATTAAAATTAATTTTTAACAAAAATTTTTAACTAAAAACAGATAAATTCGCCGCATTTATTCTTGGCCCGTCAAATACTAATTGGTAAGAAAAAATAAATATTTTCTGCCTAATACTTAAATTTTTAACGAAGGGGATTAATTTTTTACTAAAAAGTAAATTTTCGACAAAATATATGAATTATGAACCAAATAGTTGAATTTTCTACTAAAAAATATAAATTTTCAACAAAAAATGGAAGAGTTAAATTTTCAGTTAAAATCATCAATTTTAAAACGAAAAATTAGAATTTTCAAGCCAAAGAGATGAATTTTCTACCAAATAATACGAATTTTCAACAAAGTAAATTATGAACTGAATATTTTGAACAATGGATGTCATGTTAGTCCAAATTTTATTTTATTAATTTTTAGTGTATATTTCTTTCGTTTCTATACATTTTGAACTATATAGTTGAATTTTCAAGCTAAAAAAGTTCAATTTTTAAGCAAAAATTTGGTGTAATTTTTATTGAGAATTAATTTTCAATAAAAAAATTTGTTTACAGAACAGCTTAATTTTGAACTAAATAGTTGAATTTTAAACCAAACTGTGAAATTTTCTAATCAAAAATATGAATTTTTACAATAAAATTATTATATAAACGATCAGTTGAGTTTTCAATAAAACAGTTAAATTTTCAGTTCAAAAAAATAAATTTTTACCTAAAAAAGAACGATAGTTTCAACTAAAAAAGAACATAACATCGTTTACTTTTTGGGCATTAAATACAAATTTTTTACAAACTAGTTTAATTTTCAATTACAAAATGTGAATTTTTAACAAAAATTTTCTTTTTTGAACCGAAGAAGATTAATTTATAACCACATTTGAATTTTTAATAATAATAATATACATATTTTTCATAATATTTGGTTGAAAAGTCGTGTATTTTGTTAAAAGTTATTCGTGTTTCGTAAAAAAAATTAGTTTTTTTTGTATCAAAAATTAATTTTTTTAACTACAAATTTAACTATAATAACTATAACGATAATTTAAACATTAATCTTCTTTATTTGGAACTTCAACTATTTGGTAAAAAAACTCTACAACAAAAAAATATTTGGATGAAAATTTTGTTGAAAATGTATTTTATTTGCTTAAAAACATATTTCTCCAACTGAAAATTAAACAATTTTTTTGTTGTTGACAATTCATCTATTATGTTGCAAGAATTTGTCCTTTTTTTGGTAGAAAAATAACCTTTTTGGTCGAAAATTCCATTAAAAATAAAAATATTTTGTTGTAAAGTAATGTATTTTGTTAAAACTTCTTTTTCTTTTTTTGCAGAAAAATAAACTTTTTGGTTTGAAAATAATTTTTAATTAAAAATTTAACTTTTTTTATTTGAAAATTCATGTATTTTCATAAAAGTTTTTTTTTGTACAAAATATCTCTTTTCGGTTGAAAATTCCATCAAAAATTATTCTGTTTTGGTAATAAATGATTTTTTTTTTAATTGAAAATTTCTTTTTTTTTGGTTAAATATTAATTTTTGATTGAAAATTAATTTTTTTAACTTCAAATTTAACTATATCATGATTTTTTAAACATTACTCTTCTTCATTTGAAAATTCAACTATTTGGTTAAAAACTACACTAAAAATTAAATTAAAATATTTAGATGAAAATTTTTGTATTTTTTTTTAAATATTCTTTTTTGGTAGAAAAGTAATTTTTTAGTTGAAATTTGTTTTTTTTTTTTATTAAATTCTAATTTTTTTCAAATTCTTTTTATTTAGTCTGTTTCGTTATAATTTTCGTTTAAATTGATTTAAATTCATTTTTCTGACTGAAATAACTACTTCTTTGAAAATTTATTTTATTTGCTTAAAACATATTTCTCCAAATAAAAATTAAAATATTCTATTTTTTGTAAAATATTTAACGTTTTTGGTTGAAAATTCATCTATTATGTTGAAAATTTGTTTTTTTTTTAGTAGAAAATTCACCTTTGTGGTTGAAAATTAATTTCTTTTTTCATTTTTAATTCATTTTTCTGGCTGAAAAATTAACTACTTCTTTGAAATTTTATTTTATTTGCTTAAAACATATTTCTCCAATTAAAAATTACAATATTCTATTTTTTGTAAAATATTGAACGTTTTTTGTTGAAAATTCATCTATGATGTTAAAAATTTGTTTCTTTTTAGCAGAAAATTCACCTTTGTGGTTGAAAATTAATTTCTTTTTTCATTTTTAATTCATTTTTCTGGCTGAAAAATTAACAACTTCTTTGCAAATTTTTTTTATTTGCATAAAACATATTTCTCCAAATGAAAATTAAAATATTCTATTTTTTGTAAAATATTTAACGTTTTTTGTTGAAAATTGATTTATTATGTTGAAAATTTATCTTTTTTAGTAGAAAATTCATCTTTGTGGTAGAAAATTAATTTCTTTGGTTGAAAAATAGTTTTTATTTAATTACGAATTAAACTAAATTTCTTAGCGAATTTTTTATTTAATCTTTTCGGTAGAAAATTCATTTTTCTGACTGAAAAATTAACTATTTCGTTGAAAATGTATTTTTTTTGCTTAAAAACATATTTCTCCAACTGGAAATTAAACTATTTTCTTGTTGTTAAAAATTTAGCTTTTTTAGTTGAAACTTAATTTATTATGTTGAAAATTTGTTCTCTTTTTTTAATAGAAAATTAACCTTTTTGTTGGAAAGATCCATTTAATATTTAAATACTTCGTTAAAAAGTCATCATGTATATTGTTAAACATTATACTTTTTTTGACATAAAAATAAACTTTTTGGTTGGAAATTAGTTTTTGAAATTGAAAATTAATTTTTAACTAAAAATTTAACTATTCCATTTTTCATTGAAATCATTTTATACAGAATTAATATTTTTTTGAAATTTATTTTATTTGCTTAAAAACTTTTTTCTCTTACTGAAGATTAAACGTTTTGTTTTTTGTGAAACTCTGTCTACGTATTTCGTTGAAAATTTCTTTTATTTGCTTAGAAACTTATTTCTCTAAGTGAAAATTAAAATATTCTATTTTTTGTTAAAAATTTATCTTTTTTAGTTTAAAATTCCATTAAAAATTATTATTTTTGGCAGGAATTTAATGTTTATGGTTAAAAATGGAACTATTTCGTTGAAAATTGATCATTTATGGTTAAAAATTCATCTACTTTTTTAAAATTTTTCTTTGTTTGTAGAAATTTTATCTTTCGGGGTAAAAAATTAACTATTTAGTTTAAAATTCTTTTTTTTGACTGAAAATGCATAATTTTAACTAAAAGTTCATTTCTTTGGCTAAAAATTCAACCAATTTTGCTGGAAATTCTTGTAATCGGTTAAAAATTCATTTTTCAAACTAAAAATGTAGCTATCTTTTTTGTAAATTCAACTTTTATCAAAAATTCGTTTTTATGAATTAAAAACTCCAGATTTTGGATGAAATTTTTTTATTTGTTGATTGAAAAATCATTCTTAGTTAAAAATTACCTCTTCTGCTGCAAATTGGTATTTTTTGTTTTAATTGAGCAGTTTTTGTTTGAAAATTAAAAAAAAAATGGTACAAATAACAACTATTACAATTTTTATTGAGAATTCATTTTTTTTTATCAAAGATTCATCAGTTTGGTTGAAAATTCAAGTATTTTGTTTAAAATCCCACTTTTTTTGGTTAAAAATTATTTTAACTGAAAATGTAATAATAAAATTTTTAATGAATAAATCTTAATAAACTGAAACAAAAAGGCTTGCAAGAATTTCACGACACATCTATTTTTTAGAGAAACATTATTCAATTGGAAAGTATTAAAAGCTTATAATTTATACTTGTAAATTACTGAGCATATAAATACAAAATTTCTTACTAAACATTTTTTTTAACCTTCAATATAAAAAGTTTAAAATTTAAAAGAGTTCTACTTTGAGCAGTTTAATTTGCAGTTCGAATCCGGGATTTTTTTTCCTCGATTAAAACGGCCATTCTGATTATTTTTTAATTTAAAAAAAGAGTCTTACTTCTCTTTTCGTAATCTGACTGCTTTAATAGGACCTGTACATGTGATTTCCATGATAAATTTCTTTAATTGATCATCATAGAGCAAAACTGTGTTATCAGCGTATTTAGGTTTCGATCCGCCTCCAACGATTGCGATTATATTTGCTCTCCAGAGCATTTCTCCTATCGCGATACTTCCCATTAAATCGCTTTCGAAATGTGCTTGCTCAACCAGTGGCTCTACATTGTATATCCTGAGTCCGGATTCCATACAACATGTGAAACATCCTGAAAAAAAAACATTTTTTTCCTTTAGAAACTAGAAATTTTAAATAGGTTTCCAGAAATAATAAAATGTGGGGTTTTAAAATAATAAAAAAAAAATCGTATTTAAGATAATACATTCTTTGCAGGGTGAAAACTTCATTTTCAAAATTCTCTAATTTTGTCATGATCAATTTTTTATTATTTCGGAAAAAAATTTAAAATTTTCAAATTTGTTTATTTATTTCGAACAAAAAAATGACTTATATTATAAGAGATTAATAAAATAAACAGGAGAGTTTAATAAAATACTCGAATTTTCAACAAATTATCAACAGAAAGTGTAATATTTGATTTTTCAACTAAAAATAATAAAATTTCATTTTAAAATTATAAAGACGAATATTCCGTAAAACAATTTAATTTTCAGAAAAAAAATTAATTTTCAACAAAATAGTTCAATTTTCAATCAAAGAAATAAACCTTCAGAAAAAAATTTTCAACAAAGTAGCGAAACTTTTAAATATGCAATTAAATTTTCTTTGAAAATCAGTTTTCAACTAAATAAATTAACTTTAAACAATAGAGATAAATTTTCAACTAAAAATATCAATCTTCAACAAAAAATCATTTCTTAACAAAGTAAAGTTAAAAAAAAATTTTTTAAATAATAAATAACAAAATAAAGTTTCAAATCAAAAAGCAAATTTTCAGAAAAAAAATTGAATTTTCCTTCCAAAAAGAATTTTATTTAACTTTTCCACATCAAGATATGAGTTTTAAACCAAAAGTAAATTTCCTATGAAATAGTTGAATTTTGCAAAAAAAAATTAATTTTCGACTAAAAATAATGAATTTTTCACAAAATTATTGTATTTTCTATCAAACCTTTGTATTTTTATCCAATGATTATGCAATTTCTACTAAAAAAAAAATGTTTTAATTAAAAGGAGAAATTTTCAAAAAAATAATAAAATTTGTATCCAAAAAAGATTTCAATTAACTTTTTAAATCCAAAATATGAATTTTAAACAATTAAATTTTCTACGAAATAGTTCAATTTTCGACCAAAAAGGATGTCTTTTTAACAAAACTCTTGAATTTTTATGCAAACATTTGTATTTTTATCCAAAAAAATGTGCAGTTTCTACTAAAATAGATTAATTTTTTTAATTAAAAAGATAAATTTTCAACAAAAAAAAACAGCATAATTATCATCCAAAAAAGATTTCAATTGACTTTTTAATTTCAAAATATGAATTTTTAACAACAAATAAATAATCTACGAAGTAGTTCAAGTTTCGAAAAAAGGATGACTTTTTAATATAATTTTAATTATAAAATTATGAATTTTAAATTATAAATAATAGTAATTATATATTATATAATTATATTTATTATTATGTAATAATAATTTTAAATTAAAAGTGATAAATTTTTATATTT